>PVJX010017150.1:0-38922 GCA_004027295.1 Dolichotis patagonum | reverse complement strand
TCTTTGGATCATTCTTGGTTTGAAATTCACATTGTCTGCAAACAGGATTGCCACTCCTGCTTTTTTTTGGTTTCCTGTTGCATGAAGTATTGTTTTCCATCCTTTGACTTTCAGTCTATGAGTGTCCTTTTGGGTTAGATGGGTTTCTTGTAGACAGCATATGGTTGGATGTTGTTTGTTGATCCATTCTGCCAGTCTGATTCTTTTGATTGGTGAGTTGAGGCCATTTACATTAATGGTTGTAAATGTTATATATTGGTTTATTATTGACATGTTATTTTTCTGCTGTTGTATCTTTAGCTTTCGATTCTGTTTAATTATCTGCCTTGCTTGGTGGTTTTCTCCCGTGTGTATCTAGCATGTCTTTCAGTATTCTTTGTAGGCTTGGTTCGGTGTTTATGAAGATCTTCAGCTGTTCTTTGTCATGGAAGTATCTTATTTCTCCATCTATTTTGAAGGACAGTTTTGCAGGGTATGTCAGTCTGGGTTTGAAGTGGTTTTCCTTTAATATCTGAAAGACTTCACTCCATGCTCTTCTTGATTTCATTGTTTGTGTTGAGAAGTCTGCCGTGATTTTGATAGGTTTTCCTGTATAGGTGATCTGTCTTTTCTCTCTAACAGTTTTTAGTATTCTATTCTTCTGTTGGATTTCTGGGATGGTGATTATTATGTGTCTGGGTGTAGTTTTATTTTGGTTATGGCTGTTTGGAGTTCTATATGCTTCACTTATCCAGATGTCTGTTTCTCTTCTCATGTTTGGGAAGTTTTCAGCTATTACTTCTGTAAATATCGTCTTGATATCATTTGGGCTGTCCCCTTCTTTTCTCATTTATCCCTATTAATCTTATGTTATTTGTGTTTGATCATCTTGCAGGTGTTGAATTGTTATTTCCTGATTCTTTGTTATTTTTAAAAGATCTTGTCTTTCCTGCTCACTGGCTGCAATCTTATCTTCGAGGTCTGAAATTCTGTCTTCACTTTCATTGAGGTGGTTTTTACAGCTTTCAATAGAATTTTTGATTTCCTGTATATCTCTTTGAATCGCTTTATGCATTCTGTTTGTTTCTTATATTTTTCTTTGAGGGATTCTATCTGTTTGCTTTGTTCCTCTAATTTTTCAGCTGTGTTTTGACTAGATGCGTTCACTATTTCTTTCACTGTTTTTATCAATTCTTCTTTTACCTGGGCAAGTATTTCTAGCTTGAATTTCTCCATAGCTTTCCCTATTTGCATATTTATTTCATTTGATATCATTTCAGACATTTCAGGTGTATGGCTTCTTTTTTCTTCTATGTACACAGCTTCTAAGCTTTCTTGGGGAGGGCGAGGGCTTTGAGCCTGCCTTTTGATCTTTCCTTTTGTCACTTTTCTATATTTCCTTACTTTGAGCGGTGTTCCAAAGCTTTCTCTGCATGCATGACAAATTACCTCTTGCACCCTCAGTTCCTGGAGGGGCAGTGGCTCCCCCACAGGCTCTTGGCTTCCTCACAGTGTCCTAACTCCCCTCTGTGGGCTCCTGGCTCCCTAAGTTGTAAGGTGAATGCTGGATGTGGCCACCCCAGAGCCTGTGGAATCTCAGGCAGGCCAGGCCACCATGCTTTGTCCCAGGCAGGTCTCCAGGAGGTTCCCTGCGAGTGAAGGGCCTACAGGTCCCAAAGAGTCAGGCCAGAATGTTGGTTTCTGAAAAGTTCCCGGTCCCAAACAGACCTGGCCAAGATGCCAGTCTCCACAATATTCCCAATCCAGACAGCCTGGGCCATTCTGAGGGTCCGAGAGTTTCGGGTCCCAAAGAGACAGGCCGCGATGTTGCTTTCTGGGAGACTTCCTGGGGGTGAAGGGCGGGGCTACGGGCCCAAACAGACCTGGCCCAGATGCTGGTCTCCAGGCAGTTCCCTGCTGATGAAGGGCAGGCCTACCAGTCCCAAACAGTCGCGCAGAGATGCAGTTCTGCGCAGACTTTCAATCCAAACAGCCCAGGCCACTCTACGGGTCTGAGAGTTTCGGGTCCCAAAGAGACAGGCCAAGATGCTGCTTTCATGAACTTTATTTTATATATTTTATAATTTTATATGATTATGTTATATACACAATGTATAACATATGCATATAAAATATTATATAATATATACTATATTATATATATACTTAATTCTTATCAAAATAGCTTCAGATTTGTTCACATAACTAGAAATAATAGTTCTAAAATTTACATGGAACCAAGGATTCCGGTAAGATGGCAGAACAATAAACAGCAAAGTAAAAAGCCTCTCTGAGAAAAACAGTCTAGATGCTGGAATACAGCATTCTGGAGAAGACCAAAAAGAAAGAAATGGATCCTCTTGACCCAGGAAGAAACTAAAGTAAAAAAAAAAAAAAAAAGGAAGAAAGAAGAAAGAAAGAAAAGAAAGAAGGAAAGAAAAAAAAGAGAAACTTAAACAGAAGGCAGTAGCCAGATACACTTTCACTGGACCCAGTCCCCCTGTGTGTAAAGTGCCACTGGAATCCAGAGATACACTGTCACAGTGAAGCTGGGGGTTGGCAAGCCTGAAGGCCTCAGCAGGAAGATGCAGTCACAGAGGAGAGCAGTGGCCTGGAGAACTGCACTGGCTCGTGGTGAATGTGGGGGACTCAGTCCTCCCTTGGGAGTGGGCGATTGACTGGGTGCCATTTTGGAGTTGGGCAGGATAAGCCCAGAGCCAGAACTGCAGCCAGTTTCATTCAGCCACTCCTACTGCAGAGCAGATTGGTAAAAATTGCTTGGACTGAGTCCTACTCCTGTGCAAGATCTAATAGCCAAGGCCGAGGTTTCGCTAAAGCTATCTCTAGCCATTCATGCCCACGTGACATACACCAACATGGTGAAGACTCTCAGTGGTTAACCAACTCAGAAGGGAGAGGCCACCCTACCCCACCCCTGCTTATACTCCAGAAGTCACCAGATGATTGGGAAAATAGCAATCGCTAGCCAGCATGCTTCAGAGTAATTATAATCAGTACAGAAAGTGCTGGGGACCCCACTACCCACTTGTCTGGAAGAAACCAGGAACATGACAAGAGGAAGAAAAAAAAGGCAGTCTCTGGCCTCCAACCCAAGGAGAGGTAAACACAGGAGAGATTGGGAGTTGCACACCTGCAGTTTCTGAAGCAACAGCATCTGACATAAAGAAACAAATTCATGAAACTATAAAAGAACTTAAAACAGAAATATTAATACAAGTAAAAGAAAGTATAAGAAAAATAATAAAAGAAATGCTAAGCACCTCTCAAGAAGACACAGGTGGAAGAATAGAGGAGCATAGAAAAAGGAGGGAAACATTCGATGAAGAATATAAAAAAATTTAGAATACATGAAACAGACTCAAAGAGATTATCAGGAAATTAAAAACTCCATTGAAAGCTGGCAAAACTGCTTGAAAGAAACTAAAGATAGACTATCAAACCTTGAAGACAGGTTTGCAACTTGCAATCACAAAAGGAAAGGTCTCTTAAAAATAATAGGGAACCAGGAAATAACAATACAAAGGCTAGAAGATGACGAGAGGATCTATAACTTAAGAAAAAAAAAGTGAGTGAAGAAGCAGGGGTAAACACAAATGAAATACAAAGGCTATTTACAGAAATAATAAAAGAAAACTTCTCAAGCATAGGAAAAGGAAATGATATTCAGATATATGAGGCATACAGAACTCCAGCCAGCTATAACCAAAATAGATCTACACCCAGACATATAAAATCAAGATCCCAGAAATTCAACACAAGAACAGAACATTAAAAGCCGTCAGAGAAAAGAAACAGATCCCCTATAAAGGAAAACCCATCAGAATCATGACAGACTTCTTTACACAAACCATCAAATCAAGAGGAGCTTGGAATGAAGTATTCCAGGTCCTGAAAGAAAATAACCTCCAACCCAGATTGATGCACCCTGCAAAACTATCTCTCAAAATTAAAGGAGAAACAAGATGCTTCCATGACAAAGAGGAACTGGGGGAGATCATAACTACCAATCCAACCCTACAAAAAATACTGATGGATATTCTAGAGAGAGAGAAAAAAGACCATGGTAAAAAAAAAAAAAAGAATATAACTGCATGTATGGTTAAGTGTGTAGGACTGACAACCATATTACAAAGTTTTTGTTGGATTGTTGAACAGAACTGTTTGCAGCTTCACTGTTTGAATGTCCACTATGCATGCTTTAATTTTGTAACATTAACAACTATTTCTAAGAGGACAATATGTAATTTATCAACAAGTGAGTTGTTACTGTTTTTTTTAAATTCTGTATTATTTCTACCCTTTTTTCTGTTTTGCTTTTTTTCTTTAAATAAAATTTTAAAAAAGACCATGGTTTCAGGAACAGTGGCAGGTAGGGATCACTGAATGGGGCAAGTAGTGAAATGAAAGGGAAAAGTAGACAACCAATGGCAAAAAATTGCATGGCAGAGATGAGGCAGAGAAGGTTGGCCATATCACTAACATAGATGGATGCTGTACACTAATAAAAAGAAACACAGGCAGAGTGGATCAGGAGATAGAGTCCATCAGGATGCTCTACATAAAAAATATAATTAACTTGAAAGAGAGTTTATGGACTGAAAGTCAAAGATGAGAAAATAATGCTCTATGTGACAGGGAATCAGAAAAAAGTGGGGTTGTAGCTTGCTTTTCAACTGAAGATTGATTGGAAATACATAACACTTTTATGCAATGGAGAACTACTCATCTATAAGGACGGAAAACCTTGAGGTTCTTGTAGGTAAATGGATACAACTTGAGATCATGCTCAGGGGTAAAATGTTCAGAATCACTTAGGTAAATAGCAGGTTGCCTCCCTAATCTAAAAACTAAAGGAGTTAGTGGGATACGAAGTGTACAATGCACCCTGTGAAAGTGAAAGGGGAGAAATTGTCTAAAAAGGGAAGGCAGAGACACTGTTAATCTTGTATCATGATTTGAAACCCATATTGTTTTCATCACTCTGTTTAGTTTGGTTATATTCTGTTCCAGTTTGTCTACTTGTACTAGATTTAATGGCATGGTCAGCTATTCCAAAGATAGCAGGATACACTGTGGTAACCATTTTTGATTTCCTATTAACTTAATTTGAAACGCTGTATTGCTTTCACTGTCTTGTTTTCACTGATTTTATTTGAATCTGTTTTGTTTGATCACTGTCTTATCTTAACTGATTTCATTCAAATCTATTACGTTTGATAGTATCAAGTCTGAGGGTATAGGCAACTACTTTGAAGACAGTAAGATTTACTATGCTACCCATTCTGGTTTGACTATTATCTTCTTTTGAAGTCCTATAATATCTCCAATGTTTTGTTTTTATTGATTTTGTTCTGTACTGCTATGTTCAATTATATTATGCCTGATGATATAGGCAATTCTATTGAAGATAACAAGAGACATTATGGTAACCATTGTTGATCACTTTGTATTTTCGTTTTAAGTCATGTAGTAAGTCTATCCTTTTGTTTTGACTGACCCTGTTTTGTTTTCTCTCATTTGGTTTTATTCTCTTCAAAATAAATTTAAAAAATTACATGGAACCAGTATCAACTAAGAATATCTAAAGCAATCCTGGGCAACAGGAACAAAGCAGAAGGCTTCAAGTTATACCACTAAAGCTAAAATATTAAAAACAGCATGATACTGACACAAAAGCAGACATGTTGACCAGTGGAATAGAATGCAAGATGCAGAAATAATCTCAAGTATCCTTAGCCACTGGAGTTTGAAGAAAGGGGCCCATAATACATTCCGTATAAAAGATAGCATTTTTAACAAATGGTATTTTGTTATCCACATGCATAGGAATGAAAATTGATCCATATCTCTCCCCATGTACTAAAACCAAGTCAAACTGAATTAAAAAGGTAGGTATAAAAGCAGAAACACTGAATCTATTGGAAGAAAACATTAATAAAACTGTTGAGGATATAAGCAAAGGCAAGAACTTCCTGAACTTCCTGAAAATCCTAACTGTACAAGGAATAATTCCCAGATTCAACAAATGAAATTATATCAAATTCAAAAGCTTCTGTGCCGCAAAGGAAAGAACCAACAGATTAAAGAGACAACTTACACAATGGAAAAAATTTACCAGCTATTCCTCAGACAGAAGACTGAAACCTAGAATATACAAGGATTCAAAAAAAAAAAGATCTTTCCTGCAAAAAAAAAAAAAAAAAGATCTACACCAACAATAGGCAACTGAAATGAATAGAAACTCTCAAAAGAAGAAATACAGATGGCCAATAAATACATGAAAAAATATTCAGTATCTTTGGCCATTAGAAAAATACAAATTGAAATAACACTGAGATTCCACCTATTCTAGTAAGAAGGATCATTTTCAAGGACTCAAATTGCTACAATTCTGGTGAGGTTCTAGCGAAGAGGAAACCTTGTATACTGTTAGTGGGAATGTAAACTAGTACAACCAGTTTGGAAATCAGTAGAGACAGCCCTCAAACAAAAACTAAAAATTTAAATTTTGTTTGATCCAGCTATGTTTGCTGGATATATTTCTGAAAGAACTAAAGTCAGCGTACTATAGCAGTATACGAATGTGCACCTTTATAGCAGCATAACTCATAATAACTAAATCATGGAAGCAGCCTATATGACCATTAGTAGATGAAGAGATAAAATATAGTATATTCACACAATAGCAATAAATAAAGTCAAATTTGTGTCATCTGTAGGAAACAGATGGATTTTGAAATAGTAGTAAGTCAATCACAAAAAGGTAAATGCCACATTCTCTAATATGAAAGACCCAAAATATAAATAACTTTAAGAACAAAATAAAAGGGTCATGCTAAACAAGGAGATAGAGATGGATGAGATCTGGGGAAGGAGGAAAAGGAAACAGCAGGGTTCAGGGTGAATAAAAATGATCAAGATGTGATACGTATGTGTATCAAACCCCCAAGGTGAATGTGATCATTGTTTCAGAAACATATAGTAATGACAAAAATTTAAAAGAAAGAATAACTAATAAGGCAGGGGATTTAGCTCAGCAGCATAAGCGCCTTCCTTGCAAGTGTGCAGTCGAGAGTTTGATCCCTGGTACAAAAAAAAAAGAATAAATAATATTAAGATTCAGCAGATTAGAGAGTAAAAGGATAATGCACTTCATCTTATTTTATGTGGTCTCAGTCATTCTAGTGCAAATGTGCGCTGGCCCTCCATTCTCAGTTCTCCAGTAACAACCTGAGGATGGAGGGAACAGCCTGGTGCCACCTCCCAGCAGCCTGCCTTCCTAACGGGGACTCTGTGTCCTGCATTAGTGGCTCCAGGTGCCCTCAGCATTCAACATGTGTTACAGAGCCTTCCATATGCTCAGCATATTATCGTAGTTCTGCTTCTCATTTTACTTTACATCAATTGTTTTTAACCTCTTTTGGGTCATAAACTCCTTCGGGAATCCAGCGAGAGGCATGGTCCATTTCCCCAGGATAAAATGTGCATAAACACTTACACACAAAATTTAGCATCCCATTTGTTTTATTGCATTAGAAATTTACTTCACATATGCAGGCTATAAAACAATTTTCTTTACGTCACAAATATTTTATATAGCTGTTTTCTGATTATCCAAAAGGCAAAACACAAACTGTATGTGAAAAATAAAAAATAAACTAATGGTGCCCAAAGAGAAATCTCGTCTGCCTGTAGTCCTTGTTGTTTGTTTTGTATCTTGGCAGCAAGGATGTCTTGGCACATTTGTGTCATCTTTGTATATTCAATCAATTTTGCAATTTTTATTTAGTTAATAATTAGAGCTAAACATCTTATTCCTAAAGATAGTCATCAAGTAAGAAATTTACTTTGTACCCTTTAGTAGACAAGGCAAAGTATTAGATAGACTGGGTTTCAAGAAAGTAGATATTCAGACAGTTGGCACACAGAGCTGATGGGGATGCTATTGCTAACACTTTGAAGGATAGAGAAAAAAGTGAGATTGGGCAAAGAAAGGAGTTAAGTGCAAGGCAGCCTCCAGCAAGGGTCTACTGCTCCAGAGGGAAGCCCTGAGCTAGGGCCAGAGGCCAAGCCATCACTGACCCTTATTAACTAGTTATTGGACACAAGCTGCCCTAAAAAGGGTATGCTCTTGACTGAGGCCATGCTTTGTAGCCAAGGGAATTCCTGAAGAGGGCTGATAACTGAGAAGCATCTTCCAGCAAAACACCAAAAGCTGGGGAAATGTATCCTTCATTTGTTAAGGAGGACCTGGGTAGTACACCACAATCTCCTGTATAGGAGGTTTCTATCAAGAAACACCAGAATTCTGTAAGGCTTCATGACCTGTCACTGTCTGTGTACCCACATGTATACTGTAATCTTTGGCAAAGTTTAAAGTCTTCCTCATTTTGATGGCAGAGAAATAACTAGAGCTTTATTCCTCGTGTCTGTAGCCTGTAGCTACACTTTCTCAGCACTAGCAATTGGACGTTTAAACCTACCTGAAGTCCTTTCTCCTCTTTGGGGAGTAGGCCAGCAAAGTTTATAAACCTGTTTTAAGATTTCCTTCAAATTCTAGAGTTAAACATAATTTAAATTTTCCACAAAGCAAACCCTGTTGTTTTGGAAACTCTCTGTCTCTGAGTGGCCTTCTTGCTCACACAGACTAAGTGAAGTGCCCATTTGATAGCTGAGTGACTTGAGGCCTTCATCTCTGGAAAACCTGGGAACCTCCTTATGAAGCAGAGAAAATCCTCCTATTAGTTTTTCATTATGGACTAAACTTCTGTAACCGACAAAATTGAAATATGTGGCTCTGAGCAAGTTCATGGTTCTAAAACCAAGATGATCATAGGGAATGCCTATTCCTAAAATGATAAAATCTTACGTATATTGGAGCATTGCAGAAATGATTTATTCCCAGAAGACCAATATTTTTCTATGAACCCAAAACTTGTAAAGCAGGAATTCTTTTTTGATGGCATCAGTGTGCATATTACAGAAGAGAAGCAGAAGCTTTGGGTCTCTAAGAGATTTAGTGCTTTTACCCAGTAGCAATCTGAAAGAAATTGGGGAAGTATCAGTGATTCTTTAGTAGGTGATGTCCCTTGACAGACCTCTTCAGCGTTTTTCTTTCTCTTCTTTGCCGTTTCCAGAGAACTCAGAAGTCTCACTAATTTTGGTTTTCACCAAAAAATGTTTAAAAATTAAAATTTTCATTGATTCTTTTGTTTGAATATTAAACAGCCAATCTTATTATAATATCAATAAAGCAAACGATTATGGAGGACCTTCTCTATGACACTATGATTCTAACTGCTTTGCCTCATCTCAGTTCTCAAAATGCAGTGGAGGAAGCACTACTCTTACTCCCATTTTATTTATTAGTTCTTATGTCTACAGATGAGAAAACTGAGAGGACGCTTAAATAATTACACTGAACTCACACAACTAGAAAGAGTAAGCCCAGGATTCTAACAAACCCAGCTTGACTCTGAGGTCGGACCTCTTCTCTACATTACATGATGTTTCAAGCGTCTTTGGGTGAAAAATGTTACTTTGAGATTCCTCCCAACACTTTAATATGGATCTTTCCTCTCCTCAAAATGTCCTACCTTGCCAGGATTTTTCAGTGGGACACATAAGCTGCTTTTTCAGCTGCCTGGTTTTCGTGCTTCTCTAGACTGGATTTGGCTACAAAGAAGCCCTGTGGGTTCCAGGGCAGCACACTCAGCACTGGAAAGTAAAACCAAAGATAGGTGGACTCTTCCTTGACATTTCTCAGTTAAAGCTGGAGTCAACAAAAATCAAGATCAATTTCTATGATTGCAAAGGCAGGATTAAAAAACACTATACATAGGAAACTAGTGAAACTAGTCTCCTTATCATTATGTAGGAATAAGGGACAACACACATTGCTGAGTGAGTCCACTCAGCGCTGGTGTGGAGTATCTGCTAACTTTCTTCCTCCCTCATTCTGTGCTCTTTCCTGCCTGCCTGTGTCTCAGAAGGTTGATCTCTGCAGACTGCCTCACCCAGCTCCCACGCTGGCTCTGAAAGCTCCAGAAGGACAGTCACCAGGTAGAGGAGACCCGAGGGAGGAGCATCCCTCCCCTCCCATCCCGATTTGTGCCTGGGTTCTGGAAGAGCTGTGTCTTCCCAGAACCACAGGTCCCCTTGGTAGTCCTTCCTCCAGAGTGCCAGCACCTTTTTGACATCCTAACATTGCCAGTCTCTTGATGCGTCAGCATTCTTATAAGCAGTTGCTTGAATAAATGTGTTTCAGGTGTACCATCTGGGTAGCATTCTCTCTTCTGCTAGAATTATAACTGGTCCAGGCTATAGGAATACATTGTAACTCTAATGAAAATATTTGAAAAGCAGAAGAAAAATATAGTTTTTGAAATAAGAGTAAGAAAATGAATTAGAACAACGCTTAGAGAGGCCTAACTCATAATCTTGGGTGTTCATCAGCTTTCCATTACCATCACAAATATCTGATATGATCAATTTATTTAAAAAAGGTTTATTTGGGTTCACGATCTTAGAGGTTTTACTGCATAACTGGTGAGCCTGTTATTTTTAAGTCTTGGCTGAGGCTGGGGAGTGGGTGTATAGTGACAGGGATTCGGGTGGAACAAAACCATTTACCTGATGGCCAGCATGTGGAAGAGCAAAGAAAGTGTCCCACTACCCCTTACAGGGCAACCTGTTAAGGTTTCCACCACTTCCCAGTATTGCTAAGCTGAGGATTAAACCTTGAACACATGGACTTTTGGGAGACGTTTAAGATCTAAAGCATAGCATCACCTTTATGTCCATGTTTTGGATTTTAAAAACCATGCTCTATTCTTAGTGGTAGTTGCCCATTCCTATAATTTCAAATATATCTACAATCTTGTGCTCAAAGTGTGGCAGCCCCAACATCATCTGATATTGTTAGAAATTCAACCTCTCAAGCCCATCACGGACCTACTGAATCAGAATTTGTATTTTAAAATATGCCCGGTCATTCGCACAAATTTTGAAAAATGCTGGTTACAAATATCATGATTCTTAATTTTATATCAAGGCTAGTGCTTCTTGTACTAAGGCTAGTGTTTCTTAATAGCAGAGGGCAGTTTTGCCCCACAAGGGCATTTTCAACATTTGTAGAAATTTCTGGTTGTCACCAATTTCTGGTTGTGAAGTGCTATTATAATCTCATGAGCAGACACAAGGATGCTGCTAGGCATTTGAAAATGCACCCACAGACCTCTACAACAAAGAATTATTCAGGCAAAATGTCAGTAATATTGAGATTGAGAAACCCTGCTTCAGTCCTAATGCCAAAGCCCTGACCCATATTTTTGATGGTCAAAAAGATCTCCTTATCTTCATATCTAAAGACAACTCAAATTACATTCTTCCTCCCATCACATCAACATTCCCAGGCCTCAGTGGTGTCCTAAACCTAAATTAAAAGTCCAGAAACCATCCTGAATGCCTCCCTCTACCTCACTCAGCTGCCCATCAAACCTGTCACTTCAGCCTGCTTTGTAGTCTCCTCTGATGCCTCAGGGCAAGCAGCCCTTAGTTCTCCCCTTATCCACGGTGGTAGCAGCTCCTAGTCTCCTTGTCACTTGGCTCTCACTAGCCTGGTTCATGCCTCACTCTGAGACATGAGTCATTGTCCCATGGACGTATGTGACCCTTTCAATGTAAAAGTTTAATCTGATTGCCCAATAATTGTTGCTGATACAACAAAATGACATCCTCTGAAAATAATTAATGTGGTTTGCACAGTATTTTTAAACTGGGAGATTTAAAATAAAATGCTATTTTCTTTCAGTTTCTCTTTAAACATTGTAAGATGCATCATCTCTGAATCCAGAGGCTGTTAGTTGCTCCACTGCTGTCTTTCAGTGGGTTATGAGCTTCCCCATTCTGCTCCAGTTGCAATTGTGTTTGAGCACATTTTCTAACTCAAGTCCCTAAAAACTTAGGTTCACAGAATTACATCTAAAAACCTTCAATGTAAGTTACAATGCAGTAGAATTTGCCTTTCCTTTTTATTCTTCTCCTATACACAGAAGCTATGTTTAAAAATAGATTTTTATGCATATCTATGCACAGAAAATTGAATAAATTATTTTGTTTATTCAGCAACTATTCCTTGAATGTTCTATCATAGTCTAGACATTGTTCTATACATCGTAAATACAAAAGAAAACAAAAAAATATCTCCTGCAAGGACAGGCAGTAAGAAATAAGCATCTCTGTCAGACAGTGCCTGATGGGGTGAAGAATGAAGGCAACTGGAGTGGTGACATCACACAGCATGACCAGGGCAGTGTAAGTTTATGTCAAGATGTCCCCCAAAGCCTCATGTACTTTTAGATGGGGCTTCTTCGGAGGTAGCTGAATGTAGAGTTTGTGACTGATTCATGGTTCAATGCTTAAGGATTAAGTGATTGCTGATGAGTCCACTGATTGGATTGGCACCTTCTTATTTCAAGCAATCTGGATGAGATAAAAGAGATGGAAAGATGCTTGTTTACACCCATTTGCTTTTGTTGCTTTTACTGTCTTCTGCTGCCATGAATGTCCCTCCACATGTGCCACTTTGCTTGGGAGCCAGCTGATTATGGACTAAAACATCTCTGAACTGTGAGCTACATAAACCTTTTCCTCTTTAACTTTGGGTGCCAGATATTTTGTCCCAGAAATGAGAGAAAAGCAAGACAGGGAGTTTCTCTGATGATGCTGGCACATAAATCTGAGGCAGGTAGGAAAGCATACTTTGGAGACAGCTGGGGAAGGGAAGACCTGGAAGACAGAATGTGCTCAGGAATCTGAGGAAGAAGGTCAGAGCCTCAAGGAATCCAATTATGCAGGGCATTGTGAGATATGATGGTGATTACGCTGCGCAACGTCAAAACCCATCGGAGGGTCTGAACCGAGGCAGGACATAAGGACCCCTTATTAAAGCATTACTGTAACTGCTGTGTCAAAAACAAATTTGCAGGTGGCAAAAGGATGGAACCCAATTAGGGCTTATAACAACCCATCACATTATAATATCCATAACATACACAACGTTCAAATCATGTGTTTCCTGCCCTCTGATTTGAGACAGCACAAATCCTACTCATACATATGGATGAGATTTGAGGACAGTCTATGCCAAGAACTGACATTTACTATCACAGCACTCTCTAAATACTCATTCCACTGCAAAAAAAATCTTTTGACTTTGAGACACTTAAGTTTTCTCTTCATAAAGACTGATAAAAAATATCATATCTCAAATTTGCTTCAGTTGTGGGAGCAAAAGTGAGAGGCAACAGTTGAAACTAGATTGGCTATAGGTTGAAAACTGTCCTAGATAGTTGGCTAGAGTCCATCATACTATTCTATTTTTGTATACTCTGAAGTTTTCCATAAAAGTCTATTTTTAGATCAGAACATAACATATACCCAACATTAACATTTTAATATAGTATTATTTTAAATGCTCACTTTTCCAGTTCTGTAATTAGTCCTATATATAAAATCTAAATCATATTTGATACATTTGTTAAATAAATTATAATTTTAAAAAAGCTCTCTAAGATGAACTACAGACCATGATAGGAAGATTTTGTAAAAGTTAATCTAAAACACAATATCTGGCAGCAATTCTCTTCTCTATTTTTTAGACACTGTAATTTTAATCCTGACTATCGTACCTTTTAAGAAGGCTAAAGACTTATTTCCATTAAGGGCTGCCAGATACAGTATCCTGAGTGTACTTAATAAATTGCACCTTCCTTGAAAAGAAAAGGTGATGGGCTGAAAAATGTTTAGCTCAATCATGCATAATTGATAGGCTCCCTAGTGCAAATAAGTGTCTAATAAATAATTAAATTTAATCTCATTATAAGAGTTTTCATAATGGGATAATTTAATTAAATGAAAACCAAAATGGTTTCTAAGGGTTGAAAGATGTTAATGTTGCTATATTTGGCTAATGGTCTGGGGATACTATAGTGAAGCAAGCAATTCACATGGGTACACGCATTATTTAATGAATCCCTCTGAGATGGAAAAAAGGACAGATCAATGATAACTTGTCATTTTATCATTGCTTACAAAGCACATTTAAACAACCTGGGATATGTTAAAGATGGAAAACATTCAAAAAGAATTATTTTAAAAGGAAATAAAGATCCATCCATCATATTACACCAGAAGGTTTTTACAATGCACATATTTCTATGTGTCACTATTTCTAAATTTTTTATGTTCCACTACAATGACAATAAATAAAATCTCATAAACTGCTGCAGAGTCAGGTCCTATCTGGCTCTAAGTGAAAGTAATAATGGCCACAACATGTATATCTGATACTAAAAACTTGATAGCTGAGTCATGAGGGACCCATTAACAAGCTTTTTGAGTGAGCTGAGTTTTGTGCTTCAAGTCTCCAGAAGCACTTAGCCAGACTAGAATAGTAAAATTGTAGTCTAAGTAGTTATCTCAGTTACAGGTGATCAGTTAAGAACTAATATGAACAGTGAAAGGCATCATTTATCTATCAGATATTATTTTTAAAAGCATGATTTTTATGAGAGGCAAAGGTGCAAACACTGCAAAATTTGAGCTAGGTAGTCTAAGCAGTCTTCTCCCTCCACACTACCCACAAAATAACCATGTATAGAACAGACACACTCTTGAATTTTCTAAAAGTTAAATAGAACTTTCCATGTGATGGCAATGTCCAAATTTACATTTAGAACACCCAAGAACTAACACATTGACCTGAGAGTACCAGGTCGAAATTGGGCAAAGGATGGTCCCTCTCCTGAAACCTGGATCCTGGCCATTCTCCCAGCCCTAGAAAAGAGATACTTTGCTTACAGAAAACTCCTTGTTTTCCTCTGGGACAAGGAGATGGATGAGCAGTGGATCATTTATTCAATCTCAGAGGTACTTTTGCAAAAAATCCCACTGAAACTTTGATGAATACTTCTCTTCTCTGGGATGATAATTTATCACAGAATTGCAGAATTGTGGATGAAATGACTTGAGGTATCTCCCAGTACCACTACTTCTTATAGAATTGGAAACCAAAGACAAGAAAGAGGACTTTCTCAAAAGACTTCCCACTGTGGTGGCAGAGCCTAATAGAAAATCCTGATTTTCTAAGTACCAGTTTAGAGAGTTTTCTTCCTACACCAACTTGTCAAAAGGAGTTTTTTAATGATGGTGTCACAATAGTCGGTGATTCTCACAATGTATCCCTTACTGCGAGCTTAGGCCTGTACATGTGTGGTGAGGAGGGGCAGTTTTTGAATAAGAAAAGTCCTAATGGTTGTGGCCATAAAAGATACAGCGCTTTAAGCAGCTGTTTGGTGGTGGCAATGGTCAAGCAGAGATTATAAAAATGCAGTGAAATGGCTTTGTCCTCCTCATCACTGGGCCTCCTCTAAGTTTCCTCCCTTCTCGCTCACCTTCAGTTAAGATGTGTGGGAGGTCAGAACTGAACCAAAATACTCTCTTCAGCTGCTGCCACTACACCTGCAAAATGAACAGGTGGGTTTTGTTATCTGTGTATGTACCTGTGTGAAAAGCGACAGTCTGTCATTGGGCAAAGGGAATTCTAAGATTTGCAAATTACTGGCATCAACATTCAAGATACCTATGGTAGCACTGGGACAGATGATTATCTAACACTCAATTTTAGAAGGAGATACACTTTTGTGAAGTAGCCTAATATCTCTTTTTAGTTTTTAATCTGAATGTCTCATTTTACTTAATGTAAAGATGAGATTTGCTGTACTTAGACATGTTTTATATAATAAATATCTTTTCTTCTGGAAAGATAATGATCATTTAGCTTTCATGAGAAAGTCTCTCAGATAGTTTGCTTTGTTCTCTTTCACAGAGATATCAATTGAAAATCTGGTGAGCTTTCCAAGAAAAGGAAGATGCTATGTACGACCTACGTCCTGATTTGTTCTCCTTCTCAAGGCACTAAGAGTTTTATCTGATAATTTAGGGTTGCATTTTCCAAAAAACTATGCCATCCGTTAAGACCATTGGTTACGAGAATGGGTGTGTTCAGGTGGGAGAATGTTTGCTTGAGTCATTTCTCAGACAGAAAGAGCAATATCCTCAGCAGATGCATCCCTGACCTGTGCATCAGTAGAGCTTTTTCTTACGATTGTCTGTGCATTCTCAGGAAAGGAATTTATCTAGTGACGCTTATATTTTTATTGGGGACAATGTTTTAAGATAAGTACAATTATTCTTATTTTCACATAAAGATTAGAGAACTGCAAAGCCTCATACAAATCACAAACATAAATGACAAAGTCAGAATCCCAATCCTGTCTTTTTTTTCTAAATTTAAAGTATGTGGATTTTCCCTTCACTGTAAGAAGATATGAAGTACAAATGTTATCAAAAGCATTATGTTGTCATATTACAGTTGGATAGTTGCTACTATCCTAAAAATTAGGAAAATCCCTAACAGGACAAAATAAATTGACAAAATATTCTCAAAAGTCAAAGTGAAATAATGACAATGGTAAACTGTGTTAAGCTAACTGAAGTATTTACTCCCAGGAACAATATAAACCGAATGACTCTCATTTTAATGTCCCTATTTTCAATGTGACTTTCATGACTGTTTTGAAATGTTTTTATATTATTTGATCCATCACAATCTTAAAAAGTACTATTTGTTTTTATTCTTCAAATTTGCAAGAGAAATCCAGAATTAAATTGATTTTGTTTCTTCAGGATAACCACATAATAACAGTAACTGTTAGTGGCTAACATTTCATTGTCTTTCTTGTTTAGTCACCCTCATTTTATTCACATTGCAATTGTATCTGTGTATACAGGATTAGTGATCCATGACAAATAAGGGGAAAAAGAGGAACAAACGTCTCTGGTAATTTCATTTAATGTGCTTGAAATATACAATATCACTACTTGAAATTGTCTGATGAAATCATTTGATTTTTTCCCTCTGTGTACCCACATTGATTTTTTTCTAAAATAGTTAACAATAAATGATAGAAGACTTTTGATTCAAAAGACATACGTTCCTAAATATCTCTGTAGTAGATGCATTTTTCAGAAAGTGTATAAGCAAGAATTGAAAACAACTTGAGTAGATACAATCTTGGATAGTAGGTTGGAATAACTCCCTAGTTGGTTGATTTGTTGATATTTTGATCCTCTATCTTTTGCTAATGTTTATATTTCTTTGGCAACCTTAAATTGTTGTTAATGTAATATTCTTCCTATATTTTAAAAACCTGCCAGCAAAAATCCTCTTACAGAAATTGCAATCTTCCAGGGCCTTCAAATACAAAACACAAATTTGGATGAAATTATCTAAAAGATATTTACTATTTCCTCCATGTACTTTATATTCCAGAAAAGAAGTTTCCAATAATAGAACACTTCCAAGGAAATATATATTCCTTGACCAATCATATAAGGAATTAGATTTTTACAACCGTTATAGTCAGTTCCATGATCTCTAATATTCCTACAATGCATGTAGGTTCCTCTGAGTCAAAACTCAGTGCTTCAAGTGCTAATTATGATTTATAAAGTAAATGAGAGGCATGATAATGAGGGATAAAATTACAATTCTAATATTGAACTTGAAATGTCCTATAATACTTTACTTCAGAAGAATCTTGGGGTTTACAAACATGACTGTATATTCAATAGGCTACCTTTCTATGAAGAAGTAAGTTTCCTCAAATTTAAGATGGGCCTTTATAAAATGTGAAGCCCATCCAAATAAACTTGTATTAGAGAAAGAACTATTCTGATTTGGAAAACTGCTCTCAGCAAGATGGCAGACCTGGTCAATGTCACCTTATCTGCCCAGTGCAGAAGTGTGTTTGCAGTGTGTTTACTTTTCTCTCTGTTCTACAGGATCAATGTTGGTTCTCCTTGAACTTTTTGCCTACTAAGGTGTTGCATTTTAATTTGGATAAGGCAAGAAGTCTTTTGTGACATTGAGCCCTCAACCTGGCGTGATGGCTTGTTTCCTATGGTTTGCCAGGTTACTCAGGCCTTCCTACCCTCTCAGCCAGCAGCAGTATTGTCAGTCTTCTAGTAGGCAGTCACCAGAAGGCTTCGAGAAAACCCAGTAGAACTCCAGAAAGGCAGACAGAGCTTTTAACTCATTTACAACATGATTTTAAGAAGAATGCATTTTTACTTCTTAAAAATCCACTTTGATTTCTTGAGGGGTTGAGAGAGCAAACTCAAGCTTTTGAAAAAGACAAGAACCTTTTGAAACACTAAAATACAATTTGTAAAAGTAAAACATGTTAATGATTTTTACAAACTGAAAAAAGATGCCATCCTTTTTTTTAGAAAGGCTATAAAATTTTCACATTCATTTTAATTTATCACGTGATCTGAAACGTGATTAAACATCCTTCCTGAAATTCACACACAGTGAAAAATCAAGATGTAGGAAATTTCCCTCAACTAAAGAGTCTAATATCAAAGAATGCTGGATTACTGTTCAAATTCAGATATTCTTATATTAAAGAAGCAAAAGTGTTTAGGAAGTGAATTCTCTATTAAACCCTTAAGGTACTTACGTGCATTTATGTGTGTGAGAGTACATTTGCTTGCTTTGGCATCACTAATATCACTGGAATCACATTTCAATACTCTAATCCTAAGCAAGCATGCTTGCTGGGAGTGGTTAAAAGAAGGGTATTATTCTAGGGAATTGCTGGACAGACTGGCACTGAGATGAGGTACAGTCAGAATCATGTGTGGATGTTCAGAAACAAACTCAGCTCTGGGTTGAATATTCAGAGGTCTGAAAGGACAAAAAGGTGAAAAGGTCTTTATTAAAGGCTTATAAACCTTATGCGGCTGAATTTAATTTGACTTAACACTATATTTATTTTACAAGGATGTTTGAATTAAGAGAGTGAGATCAAGGAAGGAAATGCATAGCATTTATACTGGTTGAAATATGATTATGTTGAATATAAGTATATGCATTGATAAGTTAATTATATACTTTAAGATAGCCTACACCGATTGTTGTGGGGAATTTCTCTAATCAATCATAGGATGAAAAACATAGTTTTTCACTTTGTAATGCTAAGAGAACTTTGAATTGCAATTTAGGTTTATTTTTATATGGAAATATCAAAGCAAAGTAGAATTAACATTTATCCGTGAAGCATTGGTGAATTGCAGAAGTTGAAGAAGGAGAGTAAACTATGCTGGATACCAGGGTAATAGAAATATGGGACACACTCAATGCACGTGATTCACCGTCTGCCAAAGAATCTTGCGAAAGAGTATCACTAGAGTTTGGAAGAGAAGAAAATTTGGAGGCTAGACGAGGATGAAGTGTCTGGGTAACTATCAACAGGTGCAGTAGATTCATATTCCCCCTTGCTGGTCTCTGGCCAGTATTTAGGACAGTATTTAGGGATCATTGGTTTTTGTCTTGTTCTTGGAGAGGTAAAACCGACATCTTGATTGGATTCCTTGTCATTTTAATATCTTCTCCCCATATATTAATCACCCTGTCTATAGAGATCTAGCATACTAAAAAAAACAAACAAAAAACCCTTCCCAACATCAAAGATCAATAACTTAAAAGTTTGCTTTATAAATCAGAAATATCAACTTCCAATTCTAACTCCTACTGATATTGCAGTAGTTGGACTCTTAATTATCTGTTGCTTTTACTGAAATAGTTGTTTAAAGAAAAAAAAATTTTTAATGTATGACTGAAGATTTTGTCCTAGTTAACAGAATTTCTGTATTAACCCTGCAGATTCCTAAAGGAAAAGACAGGAAAAAAGAAGAAAACTCAGAATGAGGAATTTGAAGTCATGACCTAACGTTTGCATGAGATGGATGGTACAGTGCTATGAATCGTGGTTACAACTTGAGGAAAATGGGTGATTTCTACAAATGGATGAAGCCGTGATGCTTTGAAGTACCATTCTGACTTCCTTTCTTCAGTGTGATTGGTCTCAACCTAGAAGTGATTTTGGAGCTGAGATTTCTGCTCTCTCAAAACATTTTAATATTTTGTTTTCCCCAACTCTTTGGGATGTTGAAGTTGGCCTTGATGTTGCTTCAGATGGGAGTTTGCATGAGGCGAGCCCTGCTAAACGATGACAGCCTGTGGATCCGTTCCTTCCTTCCTATGTTGTTTGGTTAGCTTATTATATCATCTTCCCTGCTGTTTAATGACCTGCTTGTAGTGTTGTTTTATGGGTTTTATTTTTACATGATAAAGATGAAAAACAAGAGAGAATTCATTTCCCAGGCATTAAACCAAAATATACATAGAAGTACAGAGACATGGAGCAGTTAGCTAAATCCATTTGGACCCACTGATCCTAGTTGAACTAGCTGTATTTCTACCTCTGCCTTATTGAAGGTTACTGAGGAAATCACACGCAGTACTTCTTTCTCCCCATTGTGAAGTAGGGCTGTGCTTTCTTTTATATCTTGCATAATGCCTAGTTAATTCACTGACTTCAAATTAATAATATGTTAATCCATGGAATGCTAACATAGTTCAACATATATGTTTAAAAGCCCCAAAATATAGAAAACCTGACATCCCAAGGTTTGTTAGAGGTGGAGCAGTAATAGAACTTATGTTTTCAGGAAAGGGTCATGTGGGTGAGTCTACATTGACTCATGATTATGTTTCCATTGAATGGATCAGCTGAGGCAGGAAAGCAAGTTTTTAGTGTACATGAGGAACTATTTACTAATTGATGGATGAAATGGATTTCCCAGAAAGAGGTTTATTTAGTATTATTCTATTTTTGTTTACTTTTTGAAATGGAGGGAGGGCTTGGGGAAAAGCATAGATAAACAATTTTTTCAGGAGAGGACAGTGTTAATGAAATGCATTTAATATAATATCAGTTGCTACTTTAAACATTAATGGAAGCCTTTATTTTCATATGGCAATGATTCATTTTTCAAAAAACCTAACAAAATGCTTCAGTAAGATTTATGAAACTGTTACAAAACTAAAATAATCTCATCAATCTAAAATGCACACAACTTTACTGTATAGAAAAAATTTATAAAATGCATGAACAAAAATCAATCTTCAAGGTATATACTGCCAAATGCCTCCTGTTAACAAAATGCAGACAAAACTGGGAGAAATACTTCGCACTGAACATGCAACATACAAACCTCCCTAGCACAAGATCTTGCTGTAGCCAATTCTACCCTGCTAGCTGGGCTAGTTACCTCAATCTGAGTAAGAAACGCTGTTAAATTTAACAAAGAACATCTGTTTTTCATTTGAGGTGCATTCAAGTGTTCATTAAAGTGTCCTAACTGCTCTTTTCCTTTTCTATTTCACAATGGGTTTCCTTTCTAATACTGCTGCAAGTTCAGCATGTGACTTAGAAACCCTTGCAGTCACTGTGGCATTTCCTTTGAAAAAACGCCAGGAGAAACGAGAGAAAGTTGAAATCTCTAAGTTTAATAACATTTTTATTACCATTCACCTTTTCCATACTTCCTAGGGGTGTTTATTTTCTACAATTATTCAATCGGCTTTGCTGAACCCAGATACCCCAGAGGCCTTCACTCCTGTCTACAGAGAGGCCCAGGAGAGTGAAGCTTGAAAGTGAGTTATTGGTATCAACCTCTTTGATAGAATTATTTGGTCACCTTCTATAGGAGGAGAAATCAGTTCAAAATTGTTTATATGCAATGCCTCAGACTGCTTCATGCTGTCAAATTGATTTGAATATAAAATTGATCCTAAATGTCAAAATCATCATTTTTCAAACATTTCCTTTGTTTTTTTGAAAGCATTAACTCATTAAAATTAACAAGTGAACTTAGACTTCCTTGAAGAAATGGAAATTATAGACTTATTAGGCAGACCTGTCAGACTTTAACCAATAAAGTGAATCTATATATAACACAAAGCATTTTCTCTTTCATAAATGATTAAAATGTCTAAACATTTACACACATTTACACAATTAAATTATCTGACAAAAGTATTCTTAAATAATGCTCTATCCCAAAAATAAGAGGACATATTATGGTAATCATCCCTAATTTCCTATCAACATAATCTGAAGCCCTTTATAACTTATACTGTCTTATTATGACTGATCTTATTTGAATCTGGATTGTTAGATTGCTACTTTGTATTGACTGATTTTATTTAAATCTGTTATGATTGATAGCATCAAGTCTAAGAGTATAGGCAACTACACTGAAGATGACAAGATTCACTAAGATACCCACTCTGGCTTGATTATTACTTGCTTTTGAAGTCTTATAATGTCTCCCATGCTTCGTTATTATTAATGTTGTTATATACTGCTGAGACATCATGGTAACCATTGTAGATCACCTTGTATTGCGGTTTTATGTGACTTTTTTGCCTCATGCTTTTCTAGGAATTGATTTGTTTTATCTTGCTTTGTTTTGTTTTTCCCTCTAATACAGAAATGATAGATATACATGTAGAGACTCATGCATGTGTAGAGCTTATAAACAGTTCACGAGAACCAACTATATAACAGATGTTGAAATGAACAACTACTTTGAAGAAAAGGAGACACTACAGTACCCAGTGCTGATTCCATGTCATGATGTGAAATCCAGCAAAACTATCACTTTTTGTTCAAAGTGATTTTAGCTTGCTTTGTCTTGTTTAAGTTCAACACACATGAAGGTATGGACAGCTGTTTTGAAGAGAATGAGAGACACTATGACAGCCATTCTTGGCTTCCCTAATGTCTGGTCTTGAAGACCTGAAATGCCCTCCTCGTCCTGCTCAGATCAATTCCTTATTAGGTTGTTTCATGTGAATTCCCTGTATGTGACAATATGGACAACTATTTGGAAGAAAACAAGAGTCAATATGATAGAGAGTGAATATCTCCGATTGTCTAGTTTTGGAATTTATGTCCCTTACATTGCTTTCTTGTGATCCGCTTTGTTCTGTTTTGTTGTGTTTAATTTTACCCTTTTGATATAATTGCATGTATATTTGAGTGGATAAGATGGATGACCATATTGCTGTTTTTATCAGATCGTGGAGCAGAACTGTTAACAGTCTCACTGTTTGAATGTCTACTTTACATGTTTTAACTTTGTAATCTGAAAAACTATTTCCAAGAAGTCAGTATGTAATTTGTCAAGTAATAATTTCTTAGGTTTTTTTGTTGTTGTTCTTTTCCTTTTTTCCTTGGAATTCTGTATTGTTGCTACCCTTTATTCTATTTTTTTCTCTTTAAATAAAATTAAAAAAAAATAATGCCACTAAATATACTGCTAAAATGCAAACTTTTGTCTTTTATATAGTTTAGATCAAATTATTATAATGCATTATACCAGCAAGCATCTGTTAATAAGAGAAATGCAGAATTACTTGTTGTTGAAAAAGGACAGAAATCATCAATCCCAGTATGAACAAGAGCTCTGTCAAAGATCATTTACCTAAGATGATGAATCGTTCAAAATGTTACAATATAGCCTGATTCATAGTAAGTTCTCAATAAATAGTAGGCCCTCAAAAATATGACTACAGAGGTAGTGATGAGCTGGGAATCTACCATTATATTTTATGGAAACAGGGATTTTTTTGTATTTCTGGATAGCATTTCTAAATCCTCTCATAATTTGTTCTTTTGTGGTATATTTTACATAGAGAGGACAGTTGTCACATGTCTACCATTACTACTTTATTATTCCTGTTGCTATAAAGGTAAACTATAACTATAGCAAATTTAAAATTTATCAGTTTAGCATTTTTAAGTATTTGGGCACAAACTACATGGTAATTTAACAGGTATTATGAATAGAATTAGATATTCTAGAAAAAAAGGTTATACAAACAGGAGTTTAGGAATAGAACTTACACATATTCATAGATCTATAAGTGCACATAAATTGATGCTATTTTAATAATTTAAAATTATCAGGAAACAGTGTTTTTGGGTATGGCCTGAGCCAATGTGAATGTTTTAAAGAAACAAATATGTTTTACATTAAATTTGTTATTCCTATGGCAGAAATTTAATTCACAGTTTTCAGCAGAGAGGTCTACTGATAACTCACCTTTATTAAATGTTTGTATGCTAGTATCTCTGCTAAATTCTTTGTGTGTTATTCTATTTTGCTTTTACCACAATCATGAGAGAAATATCATGAAGAAAAGATAATCATTTCTCCCATGGGTTACAGTTGCAAGATACTGATATTGAGAAGTAAAGTACACTGCCTGGTGACACACACAACCAGTCAGTGGCAGGGCTGAGTGTCCAAATTCATGACCTGTTCACTATACTTGAGTGCAAAGATTATTGTGAGAATCCAGTTGGATGACACAGTTGTGTAAATGAATACTGGGGAACATATATTAAAATTTTGGGAAAGAGGAGAACTTAGAATTAGATGGAATTGGTGAATCAATAATGTTTGGATAGTGCCCTGCATCATCAACCTTGATTTGGGCTAAGAACATCCACTTGTGCTGTGTCTAGAAATAACTCATGGTAAATAATTGATTCCCTTATGGGAGGCTGGAGCCAGCTCATCTGGGATGCTGGCCAACTGGTTGTTATCCCTGAAAAAGTTCCTGAAGCAGACAGAAATGGAGAAGCTAGAGGGTAAGAATGGAGTCCTTGCAGAGAACATAGTTAAAAAATCCTGAGTCATTTCATCCAACCCAAAAGGCAAAATAGGAGACTATGTGAGATAGACAAAAGACAGAGATTTGAAATAAATTGGAAGAGAATACTAAGCAGAAAATAAAAATAAGATTAAAAATCCTGTGGAGCATAAAAACACAGGCTAGAAAAGGATAGCTTCACTAAGTGGATAAAGCCACCATAGAATCAAAGGAGACATATATCTTGGATATCTAGGTAGGGTATGAAAAATTTTAGTCTGGCTTTGATAGCTATGAATGCAATGTCTTAAGTAGTCCTCTTTCTGGAATCAACTCAGACACTCAACAAAAAAATCTGCCACCTGTTTGTTAAATAGAGATCATAGTCCCAGTATTCTATTAAGTACAAAGAGAAAGAGAAAAAAAAACTAAGTACAGTTCTTGTTTCCCAGGCTTACTTCCTGGGCAGGGAGTGCAGAGCCTGTCTCCCTTCCTCCGAACTTTATATTCAGGGAACTTCTTTCTCACATGACCCTTGCAGAGATCATGTCAATTTGCTATGCGTTTGATTTCCATCTTGACTCCAACACTTTTTTTGACTTTCCTTTTGCCCTTTCTCCCATAACCCCTAAGACTGGGTCCACAAGCCTAGTAAAAACTGGCTTAATTATGTTTAATTCTGGTTTATATTTATTTTACTGAGAAACTTCAAAGTCTGTTAAAATAAGCTAATTTGCATCATACTTCCACAAAATGACACCACACACTAGAATTCTTCCATTTTATTTAATTGAGTCCCTCCTTTTGTGGAAAGTCTTCTTTAGAGGATACTCAGGATAATGTGCTGAGTAATTTCGTTGCTGAAATAGAATCCAAAGGGTACCCTCTTTACATAATCTCCCCTGCTCTTCAACTATTTTGCACATTTCTATCACATCTTTTTCCCAAAGGTATTGTTTTGGATACATCATCTACCTAATCACCACCAGAGGCTCAATCTATGAGTGTTTTAAGAAGCTTAAATTTAAACAGATATGACCTCTCCACTCATCTACTCTGATACACTGGTATATCCTAGACCACCCCAGCCCGCACATCTTTTCTGTTTATGTTGCATGAAATACAATTCTAACTACTCATCTATGTGTCTTGAAATTTTCAAATTTTTGCTTAAGAATCACTGAAATTTCTCATCATTGCTTTTTTCTATGAATTTTTGCTATATTTATTTTTATGAACTATGCATATTTTGCTTCCCTAAATAGACTATAAGCCTTTCAAGGTCTAAAGCCATATTTTTGTTGTGTTTTATTTGTACACTTAGAACGGAGAACAATATTCCAAACATACAGCTAAAAAAAGTAAGCGTATATAGTTTAAAATCTCCCGATGCCCTGCTTCCATAACATCTACCTCACAATAAGGATGGTACAACGTACTTTCACAGTGGCTTGTCAAGAAAGGAAAGGGCTTGGGGCCAGCACACATTCTCATGTAACTTGCTTCAGCAGAATACCAGGGTTTCCACAACACAGTCTGGGAAGCTTAAACAGCAAAAATTTATTTTCTATTAGTTCTGGAGGCTATGAGCTCAAGATGAAAGTGCCTTTCATTTCTTCTGAGGTCTCAGTCCTCAGCTTACAGATAGCCACATTGTCACTGTTTTCACCCAATCTTTCCTTTGTATGTGGACATGTCTGTGTTCTAAACTTTCCTTATATGGGTCCCAGTTATATTGGATTAAGACCTACCCTTATGCCTTATTTTACCTTAATCATTTCTATAAAGGCAAATACAATCAATTCTCAAGAACGGGAGACGTCAGCGTATGAATTTTGAGGTGACACAACTCAGCCCATAACAGACACCTGTGAATAATTTAAGTTAAATTAACAGAACCAGTCAGACAGAAACACTGAAAAGAAGACTAAAAGAAAACAATCAGACTTATCAGAGCCACTCCAGTGATGTTCCAAATTTTCATTTTAGTTGCTTTAGATGTTTTAACTTACATTATCCTTTATTACAGAATAACATCTGGTGCATTGGAATAAAACTTTTGCAATTAAAAGTGTTTACCTACTGTTTTTCAGGGAACTCACAGCCAATAGTTTAAAGAGATATAGCCTAGTAGCATCAATCAGCCATCACTAGCATCAGTCAGTCTACTACAATCAAACTACTTGAACTCAGAAAGCTGACCCATAAGAAGCACTCTGGTATGGTTTATATCTAGATGTCCCGCAACGCCTCATGCGCACATCGCTGGGGCTTTAGGAAAGTGACTGGACCATGGATGTGTGATACTGCACCACGCACGTGTGTAAGAAAGACAGATTTCGATACTGAAAGTGGGTTGTGGCCATGACACTACCAGAAAATGTGGTTCAGAACCTTTTGGAACTGACTCCCAAAAGGAGTTTGGGGATTCCAGGTGGAAAAGCAGCCCTAGAATGCTGTGAGCTAGATCTGCTTGGAGGAAATTCTGATCAGAGCTCAGAAATGTTAGCTACAGTGGAATGGAATAGACTAGGCTCAAGAAGTTTCAGCTGGGAAGGACTCCACTGGCAAGTGGACTCCAGGCCATATGTGTTAAGCTCTTGCAGAAAATTTATCTACATTTTGCTCATACCCAGAGACATTGCCAGAGACTGAGAGTAAGGGCAGCAGACTACTTACCTGGTACAAGAAATTTCAATCAGTCTATGGTTACAAGGTGGCACAGCTACTGTCAGGGGCATATAGGCACTTGTGGGTCAAGAATCAAAAGCAAATGCCCCAACAGAATGATTTTAAAAGTTTTAAGTTAGGCTAGAAAGGGGCTCCAATAAAGGTTTTTTTGTTTTGTTTTTGTTTTTGGTACCGGAGATTGAACTCACGACCTTGCGCTTGCCAGGCAGGTGCTTACACTACTGAGCTAAATCCCCGGCCCTTCTGATAAAGTTTTGACCTGCAAAGGTGGAACAGAGGATAACTTTGTTTCTGAAAAGACTAGTATTAAAAAACCAAGTATTTTGAAAATGGACAATAGAAAGGATGTGCCTCATAAGAACCAGAAGGACTCCTCACTTTGCAGCCTCAAAATTACAAAGGTGCAAAACTTAGCTTTAAGAAGAGAGCCCCAGTGTACCATATTCAAGAATGGCTGTGGCCAAGGGAATTCATTCCATGGGACTGAATCTTAGAATTCAGCCATTCAGGCATTTTGACCCTACTGCCAAGACAGAAGGAAGTCTGCTCACTGTTCAAGCTGGTGGCAGACCCCAATATCATCCCCATGGTGCTGGTTTTAGCTACATGCACAAAGAAAGAGTTGTAGGTCAGGAAGACTTCTACTCAGATTTCAGAATAAGGTTTGGGAGGCCAGGCGGTGTGGTCCTAAGAGGGCAGTGTTTGAAGCTATGAGTATAAAACCAAAAGTACAGTGGAGAGCCCCAAATTATGTTATTTTACTATGTTAGGGAAGACCAGAATGTTGGAGAAGCCAGGAATGTGGATGATCTGAGGAAAGTCACAGCAGTAAGCAAAGCATACCAAGAGAGCGAAAGGGCTGCAACCACCAGCAGTGTCATAGGGTTGGGACTACCAAATCCCTTTGGAGTTCACATCTTGCTACAGATTGCCCCAGTATTGGACATGGAAACAAGGGATTAGTAAAGTCTGCCCTGCTGGATTTTGGTCTTGCTTTGTTTCCATTCATTTCTATCCTACTATTTCTACCTTTTGAAATGGTAATATTTATTTTGTGCCATTGTATGTTGAAAGTGTTTAACTTTCTTTTCATTTTTACAGGTGCTCGCAGCTAAGAGTTAAGCTTGGGAGAATTTGGACTTGAACTTTTCAGCAATGCTGAAACTATTAGGACTTGGCAGCTCTTACAGATGTACTAAATGCATTGCATAAAGGGAGTGCTTTTGGGGACCGGGGACGGAACGTTATGGTTTATGTCTTACCCATACACTCACAATGCCCGTGCACTCACAGGTGGGGTTTTGGGAGGTGACTGGATCATGGGTGTGTAACACTGAATCAGTCCACTGATGGATTTATAGCTGTATATAATGTTGTGAAGTTCGCAGGTGGGAAAAGGTGGATCACTGGATGAATGGCCTGGATATATATATATATTCTGCGATTCTATTCTGCTTTGGAACCACCTGATTATGGACTGAAATGTCTGCAAACTATGAGCAAAAATAAATGTTCCTTCTTCTAAATTGTGGGTGTTACGTATTGTGGCTCAGGATAAGAAAGTAACTAAAACATACTCCTTAGGTTACTACAGCTTCTGAAGGAAAGAAAGTATATATTTGGAAGTTTTTTGTTAGAATTTTTCTCACCTGTGGTATCTAGAAAATAATAGAATATTGTACTAATGAAAAGGTGAGAAGTTTAAAGAGGGAAAAAATATATAAAAATTCCAGAAATTTCTAATTTTTCTTAGGATTTATTAATATTTTATTATTATGAATTACTATACTATACTTTTCAACCTGTTTTTATTGTCATTTAAGTGTTTAACTTGTTCTAGTAAAATAAAAAGGGAGCTTCTTGAGGGTAGAATACATAGGGCTTATCCCTTGGTGGTTAATATGTAATATTAGAGGGACATTATGATGCTTTTTGGATAAAGGAATTGATTCATATATAACTAGTAAAGCACGTCTATTTTCTCTGAATTTTTAAATTATCTTTTTAAGCACAAACTAAACAAATGTTAGCACTATAATACAAATTTGTTTTGGGGATAAACACATATGGACATGGTCCAATCACTTAAGAATTGAGAGGAGGCAAGGAATGGTGCTAAGACAAAGTGGAAAACTGTTTAAATGCTTTTCTACTCTCTCCTAACCATGTTTAGAATATTCCCTGTCCTGTTTAAATCTCAAACACATGTAATTTTAAGTAAGCATAGTGAAAGAGAATTTTTTATGTTACCCTATAAAAGGGCTCTACATAGTTTATTATTGAGAGGCTTTCTAGTAGCTACCTTTGTTATCAACCCCTAAGAAAATCTCCTACTTCAGGAATTTCTCTTGGCAAAATTCAACCCACTTAAGTATTGCAAGGATTCAAATACAGTAAGAATTTAGTAAAGATAAGGATTTATAAAGCCAGTTTTGGTATGTTTCTCCACTCTGTTGTTATGAGGTTCCACTAAACAGATTTTAAAGTAAGTAAATATACAAGCAAACAATGTATAAATGTATATGTCATTCCTTTAAATCTTTTGCTATATTTCACAATGACAGATTCTTAAAATCGTAGTGTGACAAATCTGTAGAGCTACAGAAATATTTTGGAGTGACAATGGAAATTCATCATTTCAAAGTCTTAACAATAGAAGCTAAGCATCTTAAGTGATGTAATGTACATGAGAGTAGCTGATAAACTATAAAACTCTTCTGAAACATAGAAACATAAGATTAGGTGACACGGCCTGCAGACTACCCAAAGGAAGATTTACATTCAATTTATGTGTATTTATAGAAAGTAAAACTTAAAAAAGTGTTTTAAATAATCCATCCCAAGGATCATACCCTAAGAGAGGACCATTACTTACTTGCCTGATGTATATATGGTACGTTTATCGGACGCCATTGCCCTTCCCCAATAGTACCATTTAGTACAAACAGAGGAATAATTTGTTTAGCTTTATAATCAGGAGAGGCTGCACACAATAAAAGAAAGCATTCTGGTTTTTAAATGAATAAAAATTGATTGTGTCCCTATAAAAACTAAATTGGCGGAGTGTTAACTGCATTTCACGTAAACATCTGTAGCAGACTGAGCCCCTCCGCTGGGCTGTAATGCAATATAGGACACTCAGGAATAAATGCATCCTCCAGATGAGCTCAGAGAGATTTTCTAAAAGCACTGATGAGATTGTAAAAATTGGATTAGTCAGAACTGCTAATGACACTTAAAACAAAAGGAAATCTTTAAACAAAATTATTTTGCACTTCTTCTCTCTTGATAAATCATATGCAAATCAGCGTTGATTGAAAAATGTTTGCCTTTAAGGTAAATTCACACTAATAAAGTAAGGGCATCCTTCCTCAAACACAGGACTTCTCATTAGAGAGGCTTTAAAATGAATCATGCTATTTCCTTTCTGTAAACTATTTCAATAAACAATATAATGAAGTTAGGAACATTCATATTTTATCTTTGAGCATTGCTGGGTAGTAAAGTTATAATTTTCATGTGAATGTTTTTTCTCTTAGATTGAGATGTGTATACACATACATCTCAGTTTTTATCCACATATAATTTGTGTCTATACTCTTTACATATTACTATATACATATATGAACATATATTTTCAAACTTTTCCATTTCTTTCAATCCATTATAACTTTTAGTTTTTCTGTAGGCAGGTATCATAAACAGAGCACACATAATATGATGTAGCCATTTCATCTGGTAGATTCTTATCTTAACCTGTTTCAAAAAAGTTAATGTTAAGGCAAATCATACTTTAAAGTAAGAGACGTGGTGCAGCTCGGTAATATAGAACTTGTCTACCTCTCAGGAGACTCTGAGTGCAATTTCAGCACTGTAAAATAAATAAATATGAAAAACATGCTGGATATATTTAGAAAAATAAGACACATCAAACAATTCCAATTTACCAAAAAGTTAAACAGATTTAATTTGTAAATAAGAGGAAAACTAAGATAAAGTTATACATAGTCCATACTAGTAGGAAGATGAATTTGAATAACTGTCAAAAAAGTGTACCAAAATTGACATTTGGAGTCTTACGTCAATTCTGAAAGGGAAAAGAAGTTATAGAAACAATTTTCCATAGATAACATAATAAAGAAAGCCTTAGCAATTTGAAAAGCAAGGTATTAAAGAATAATTATGAGAATATTTAAAATTTATGTCACATAAAAATTATTTAAATAAAGAATCCTGAGAACTCTATTTTAAACAGATCATATAAAAGGAGCTCCCAGAACCACTGCAATCTGCTTCTAATACTGCAGTAAAATAATGAAGCAACCTCCCAAATCCCCATGGATTCATGAAGTTTAGATCAATTTCTCCTTAAATAGATAACTGCTTTGTTAATCCTCACAGAAATAAAACAGAAATATACTCAATTTGTATTTTCTTGCCCAAAATAACAGTTTTTAAAAAAATTATTCTAGTATGCTAAGAATAACCCTTAAAAGACAGTAAAACAAATATATCTAACACAAAATCATAACCAAATAACCTAATCACATTCAAATGGCCTTCAGTTAATTTATGTAATGCATTTGTAAACAAAACAAGTACTAAAATAAGTAAATTGAAACAGTTACTACCTCGATACATATCACTGTGGTAGACACTGAAGAATGCCACAGATTTAAGTCAAAACTCTCATCCCCAAGAACTGTAAGGTCTCTTGAAAGAATTACAGACACTTAAAATATTTAATAAGATTATAGTAAGTCGTTTAGGCAGGAAATGCCATCAGAGTTGATCAATGCAGAGAGAGTGATGGATGATGGCTTCATGAAAGATGTGAGGGTTACAGTGTTGCCTGTAAGCTGGGAAAGTATGCATGGGTAGAGGGGGTGAAGGGCCAGTGAAACTAGAGTGAGCACAGTACCTATAGGAACAAGGCTAAGACTGGTTACATATTCATAGTGAGAGGTCTGAGGAGACGAGGACAGCCAGAGACAGATTTCCAGTTGCAGCTGGTATGGCAATGTGGCAAAACTTACAAGAAGAGGGCCGTATCTGTGTACTGAGGTTTGGAGGATACCTTCATGGATCTAATGAGAGCAGTTAACAGATCTGCAATCTAGCGGGAAAATTCTGATACAAGGATTGGGTACAGCAGGCAGTGAATCAACCTCAGACATCCAGGCTACAATAAAACTTGAATGTAAAAGTTATAATCAGTTTTCAAGAAGCAAGCCAGTCAGAGACTGAATGACAAAGCCATAGAGTTTGATACGGGAACTCTCATCAATTGCTGAATCAGGAAAACCAGCAAAATTCTGCATGACCCTGTACAGGTAAATCTCAGAAAAGTTAACAGGTTTTTCTTGCTCGCAATCTGAGATCACATCAAAGCTGGGACTACACACAGAATGCTTAGAATGCCATAGTATTCACAGATACTGAATTGCCTGCATCACTGTAATCTTCTACTTGACTCCTTGAGGTTGTGTGGGTTATAATAAATGAGAAGGATTGTGACATAGTCACTATAAGTTGGAGGTAAGAGATACGTAAAAATCTTGGAAATAGCTACTCTGAGCTGAGGTTTAACAGATAATTACTTATTACATGGACTGCTGGCCAACCAGTTAGTATCCCAAAAATACTTTGAGTGTTAAATGTTTCCACTGACAGTTCTCTCGAAATACTCTGGAACCTGTATTTCAAAGTCAATTCATACTTTCCAATAAAGCCATTCCATAAATATTCATGAGGTCCTCTATAGCCTCTGTTGCTCATGAATTGACTTGACTTATCATTCACTCTGGTATTAGTGACACAGAAGTCAAGCTGTAAAGTTTAATCATGTTAAATCAGTTGTAAGAACATTCACACAGTCACTTATTCCATAAATACTCACTAAGCACTCATCAGTACTAAAGGAGTAGTGCTGCACTTAATAAGCAGGAAGATTTCCAGTTACTGCACTGAACCAGCTACATAACTTAACCCTGATCATGAATACACATATCTCACAGGGAAATGCAAGCAGGAAATGTTTTCAATCAGACATGTAAAATGCCTAGAATACAACACAGCATAATTCTCCATTAAATATTAGTTATTAATATGATTGTTTTTAGAGACAGGGTTAGGGTGAGACCAGAGAGCCCAGATGATACAGTCCTAGACCTGGCCAGCTACAACAAGGCTATGATATTTCTGAGATGGGAAGACTAACTGCGGGAAATCTGAGGGTGGGGACAATGAGCTCATGCTCAGAAAGCCCACATAATTCTAAATGCAGGCCATATTACAGGTCAAGACGATTTGTTGTGCTATTTTTTACTTCTACAGCAGAATACCGCAGATGCATAAGTGATAAACAATTGAAGTTTAATTAGTTCCCAGTTCTGGAGGTTGGAAATTTCAAAGGCATAGAGCCAGCATCTGGCAAGGGCCTTCTTGCTGCATCATATGGTGTATAGTGCATAAGGGAAGACAGAGGACTGCCACACTTATCTTTCATATCAGGAACCAGCTCCATGATACCCACCCCACCCCTGCAATATTGGCATTAATCTATGCAAAATAGCCTAATCACTTCTTAAAGGTCCCAATCTTAATACAGTCACATGGTACAGACTCCCATTGAGGTCTTTCTCAGTTACTTTTTACTCATCGTTGAGACAAAATACCTGATGCCCAAAGTTGGGAAAGGAAAGGTTTATTTCTTACAGCTTTTAGAGGTTTCTCCAAGTTTCTCCTACTCTTTCTGAGTAGGTTTCTCACTCAGTTGTCTCCAAGGCAGGGTGGCATGGCAGGGCCCCAGTTCATGGTGGCTACAAACAGCAAGCAGAAACCAGCAAGAGAAAGAGACTTGCCTTCTTCCTGCCATTACATTGTATGCTGGCTCCACCCCTAGGCAGGTGTAGCACTGACACCATCAATCCAAGCACTAGACAATGAACCAATCACAAATACACAATGCAAACACATGAGGCCTGGGGGCCACCGACATAAACCATGACAAGGTCCCTAAATGTAGAGAAAAGTAAGGGTATCCCCCATAGGCAAACACATACTTAGAAGGATGCCCACCTAAACTTATTCAGCATGTGGAACATTTTACAGATTAACTTGTATTTATTATGGAAGTCAAGTGGATTCTGACACTCATTGAAACTACTGGTGAACCACAAAATGTCTATGGCCATACCACCCTGAACGTATCCAATCTCATCTGAACCCCATAGCAAACTCAGGTACTCATATACAAATCAGTAATAAACAAAGAAAATCCTAAGGCATAGGGCCTGAATGGCTACAGGAATTCTAACACAGTGGTCATAAATAAGAACTTTCATACAGAGAGAACAATGAAGATGGAGATATATGCACAATCTATTTTGAGCCATTTACATAAAAGATATTTAAAATTCTCACTTGAGTCATAATGGATGGTTAATTTCTCTCTTCTCCTTAAAAACAAAAGTGGAACACCAGTGGGGCAAGTCAAATGCTAGAAAAGCTCCAGCTGTTACTTTGAGGTAACATCCTATGGTATACACCCATTAAATAAGAAAGTATATTGATATATAAACCAGTCATCTTTGGATTCAGAATTCAGCTCCTCTGCTTGCTAAATAGGGAACAATAAGCAAGTTAATGAAGTTCTGCATGCCTCAGTTTTTATTTATTTATTTATTGCTACCAGGGATCGAACTCATGACCTTGTGCTTGCCAGGCAGTATTTAATATTTAATTAAGTACAATAATATACTTTTTCTAAATATGTGATTTATTCATTCATATGTTAAAATGTTATCCCCAGTGTGTGTTTGGAAGTGGAGCATTTGGGAAGTTATTAGGGCTATATTAGGGCATAAGGAAAGGGCCCTTTTTATGGCATAAGTGCCCTCCTCAAATGAAGAAGAGGCATGAGCACTCTCTCTGTGAAAACACATAGGTAAGAAGAATCATCTGAGGATACACTGAGAAGATGGCTACCTACAGTAGCTACCTACAGCCAATTAGTGGGTCCTTACCAGACACTGAACGGGCTCAAGCCTTCATTTTGGACTTCCCAGACATTTGTGCTATGAGATACAGATTTATGTTGCTTATATAATCTGATCTGTAATATTTTCTTAGAGACATCTGAGCAGGCTAAGACAATAGTTCACTACAGCTGTTGTGAATGAGGATAAAAAACAAGTTGTAATAGTTAATCCTTATTAACTAATACAAACAACACAATGCACTAATCCTTCACATGTGACATCTCTCAATTCTTTTAATAGCTCTCCGAGGAAATGGACTGAATCATTAATCCATGGATCCCATGGGGAATGTTTTTCTTTTGAAGACACCTGAATCTAGAGACAACTAGATTGATTTTGAAAGATTCCCAGATAACAGAATCTTATTTTCTTTTGTATATATAGTGTTACAACTTGTGCATGAGAGCTCCAAATTTAACAAGTAAATAATTGCATCTCAGCCTGTAATTCAGAAATCCATAAGTTACAGGTGATTGAAGGTTCTACTTCTTTATCTCCATGGTTATCTAGTGTGGCCCATTTTAACTTCGTTAATTATGAAAGCCAAGACTTTTCTGTCATTCATCAAAACTTCTGAACTGGTAGATTCTTAATTTATATTTCATTAAGCTCTACCTTGGGTGCCATGTCAGGTACTGTGCCAGGCAGTTCTTACTCATTAACTATATGGGTGGTATTATTACCTTCATTATTTTACAAATAAGCAGACTGAATAATTCAGGTTACTTCACCAAAACCACAAGCTCATACACAGACACTTATTATGTCATAGCCAATACTGATATCAAAATACTTTATCTCAAATCCCATGATTTATACTCACAATTAAATGAGAGACAGCACAATGTATTCTATATTTTCAACTGTTGAAAATCAATACACTAAGCAAAAGTATAGTCACCTCATCAGTTGTCCACAAGACTATTCTAAGTGGGATACTTACAGTAGGATCTGCTGCAAAGAAATATAGGCAGGAACATCTTGGTAAGTGGTAAAAAATGAATTCAAAGAAATGGTCCAAGATAGAGTGATAATGATGAGCACCCCCTGAAATCAGGTGTCCTGAGATGACTGTCCAACAATTTTGAGATGGACCAAATGGAGAAATCTATGGCCAAAAACAGGTCAGTATGACAGTGATTTTAAAAAAAACTAAAGAATAGTTTTCACTGTATAAATTAATGGGAAAGTGGACAGTTATTAATTGTTCTGTGAATATTAATGAACTTGTCTTCCTTAAGAAAGTGAGATGATTATTTGAGTTCAAAGTCTGTATAACCTGGATTCCTGTCCATGTCAGTGACTATGTTTTCCATAAATACCTAGTGACGGCATGGATGTTGCTTGGTTACAAGATATATATTCCCCAAAAGAATAAGTCATATTTATTTTGCTCACTTTATAGTTAGTTGTACTCTATAAGACTAATTAACTATAATTTTGGTGACCGATGAAAATAAAATTAATTCATTACAGAGCCTATAATCAAGGCCCGATATTCCACTCTAAAAAGCAGAGTGGTTCATGAACAGGTAAGAATGCACATTGAGGTAGATTTCCATGATTGGGTCAAAATATGAGTGCACTTGGGTGCTTGAAATTCCAAGGAATGACAACATGCAGGGACATAGATTCAGAAAAGAGTGAAACAATTGGAAAGATTAATCTGAGAACTTTCAGACAACACAATGAGAAACTCAGTACCATTTGCCAATAACAGAACATAAAATCATAGATCAATGGAGTAGAGAGTTATAGAAGATTTCAAGTGTTTAGACTCTGTTGCTATTGATATAATACACAGTATGGAGGATTTAGTCAACCAAGTCAGTTAAAGATGCATGTCGGTCACGTTTTGTTACTTTGACAAAATAGCTGAAATAAACAACTGAAAGGAGGAACTATTTATTTTAGATCATTGTTTCAGAGGCTTCAGTCCATAGTGAGTGGGTTCCACTGCTATGGGTTTAGGTGAGGCAAAACATCATGGAGGAAGGGCATGGCGCAGCAAAGCTACTCACTTTGTGGTGGCAGGGAAGCAGGAGTGGGGAAAGGACCCAAGAAGAAGGGACCAGATAGAGTCCCAAGGTCATGATCCATAATCTACTCCCCTTAACTAGGCTTCATCTTTTCTTTCCATCATCCACCAAATATGCCATCAAATTTTGATCTCATCACTGATGAAATCAAAACTGTCATGGTCCAATAAATTCCCAAAAGTCCATCAACAATTAAACCTTCAACACTATGTGCCTTTTGGGGGCTGTTTCAGACTCAAATGATAACAAGATGTAACAACATGATTTCATTCTACGACTGAATAGTATTCCACTGTATATGGACCACATTGGTTGATTGACAAGTTGATTCCATTTCTTATCTGTTGTGAATATTGCTATGATAAACTCAGGTGTTCAGATGTATATTTGACGCATTGATTTCAATATTACACAGTAAGATGACTTCAGAAAAGCTGGAAGAAAGGATTTTGAATGTCTCATTTACAAAAAAATTACAAATGTTTGAAGAGATAGATATGATTACACCAATTTGAGCATTACACAATGTATACATGAATTGAAACATTATGATTCCCCATATGCACACTATTTTTAGATGTCAATGAAAAAAAGAAGTGGTAAGAATAGGAAATGTTGTTTCTCAGATATGATAATTAGGTGGAAAGCATTTGGGAAAAGGAGAGCTACCTTAGGTTTTACTGTGGGAGGTAATGATAGTAAAACTTTCATCATCTAAAAATATATTGCCCAAGATAGCTATTACCAACTTATTTGTGGAGTATATATAGTTTTAAGTATAATTTTAAAATATAACTGTTTTCTAAGAGCTAGAGATACTAATTCAAAACATACGCAAAATTGGAGAGAAATGGAACTGAATCAGACCTTATCAAAAAAACTCTGAGTTTTCACAAGATAATTAAACCAATTGTCTTGGTTACTTTTCTGTCATTGTTAAGACAAAATACCTGACACCCCAAAGTAGGGAAGGGAAGGTTTATTTGTTAAAATTTTGTAGGTGTTAGTCCATACTCAGCTGGCTCCAAGGCAGGATGGCATGGCGGGGTTGCTGTTCATGGCCACCACAAGCAGCAAGCACAAACCAAGCAAAAGAGGAAAGACATGCCTTGTTCCTGCCCTTACACTGTAGTCAGCTCCACTCCTGGGCAGGTGCAACACTCACATTGCCAATCCCAGCACTAGACAGCAAACCAATCACAAATGGTAGACTCAGCCGTATCCATGATTACATGAGGCTAGGTGGGAGGGCATCCGAACACAAACCATAACACCTGTGTTTTAAGAGCCCCACAAGTAGAAACTGTTATTTTTTTTTATTTAAAAGATAATAAAACAAAAGGGGGCAGTACAGAGCAGATCAGAAGAGGACAACATAGGCAACACAGTACTTTACATTAAGTCAACTGGACATCAACAGTATCTAACACCATATCTCTTACTCTGCTATAGTTGAGCATAGTTTCAATTACAATAATATCAAACATAACACAATAGTATAAAGCCATGCATA
>PVJX010017149.1:0-38861 GCA_004027295.1 Dolichotis patagonum | reverse complement strand
TGGAGTTGGGAGTTTTTGGAGGTATTTTGTTACCTTGTTTTCTCATGTTCTATTGTTTTATTTTTATTTAATTTTTATTAACTTGGAGGTAGTAATATACAACAAAATAGGATGGATTAAAGCCAATTGAAAAAGTGTAGTGAAATTGGCACAGAACATCACAGCAGGTCACCAGAACAACAGTAATAGGCACCATTGTATATCTTGTTATCTTCACAATAGTTGTTCTTCTATTAGGTACGGCAAAATCAAAAGAAATACACAATATTATAGAACACATCAACACAGAGTATTGAATAGAGCAACACCGTCAATCAGGACAAAGCAAAATGGCGATAAAAATATCTGCCTTCAGAGATAGTAGAAGGAAACTCCCCCCACTTGCTGTACCAAATATGGTCACCTCCCAGGAGGTACCCAGATCCCTGGATCCCAATTGTTAACGGGGGAGGGGGGGGATATGGTATGTTTGATTCTAAGCCCGTGCCCCAGTAGGCAGCAGGCTGCTTGCCAGTTGGCTCAGCGCCCTAAGTTCCAACATGGCGCGGATCTCAGGAAACGCTGTTGCTTCTTATTTCCCCGCCCTGGGGTGACCGCGGCTTGCCAGACCACAGTCACTTACCAGGGCGGCAGGCTGGTTGCTGGTTCTCTCAGCGCCCTCTAAATCAGTGATCTTGATTCTGGTTGTTGGGTCCTGAGTTCCTGCTGCCTGCCAGGCTGCCTCCTCCTCTTCCTCTTCTTCCTCTTCTTCCTCCTCTTCCTCCTACATGGGCTCCACCTCTGCCTCGGCTTCTCTTCTTTTAAAAACATAGCAAACAATTAAAATGAGTCTTTTGTAGGAAAAAATGTACATTTTGACATTGAGTGCTCTTATTTATCTAATACACCTACTATGAATTTCCAAATTAATTTTGTTCCTAAAATCCATGTACGAGAAATTTAAGCAGTAATGTTGCACAACTGGTACCAAACTGAAAGGAGGCTGGAGGACCACTGTTTATTATGCCAGTGGGCTGATGGAAACCACTTCCAAATCACCAACCCAAGTCAGTTTTGGGTTTAGCTTATATAGGTTTTGCAAGCAGGAAGTACAGAAGTTTAAAAGCATGGTAGGTTCTCATTAGGTTGTTAGTCATTTCCTGTTGCTGGGTAGAAAGTCCTCAAAATATGTTAGAAAAACAGGATGTAGTTTTAGGAGGGAAAGCACAGACAGAGCAGCTGGACATGGTCAGATGTCTGACCACATCTATGTAAAGCAACTGGGTGGGTCAGTCAAGGCTAACCGAGTTTAGCAGTCCAGCTACATGGTGGGCAGGACGAGCATATCTTGTCTCAATCGGACATCAGACTGCTAGTTAGTTTTAAATTTTCAAAATTTCAGTCACAATAACTTCTTAATATAACTCACAAATCCTGCAACAGCAAAACGGTACAGTCCTGTTTGATTATTTCTCCCTCTTTCTTCTAAAGAAAGAGATATCCACTGAATTGACATCCAGTCTTCTAGGCTTACCTTTACTGTCCTTGTGACTTTATAAAAGCTCTTTAAACATTTACTGGTTTATGTTTCCTCATCTTTCAAACTAAGACAATGACAGTTATCCTGCCTACTCCTTATGGATGTTGTAAAAAATACCAAAAAAAAAAAAATTCCTTGCAGTGGTAGGAATCAACCTCAGGCCTTGTATATACTAGGCAAGTGTTCTTCCCCTGAACGCCATGCTGACGCCCCAGAAAACTATTTCTGAAAATATTTATATATAAGTCAATGACATGCTAGACAACAACTATGAAGAAGACTAATTTTTAAAGGTTTTTCCAAATTCCCAATGACAACATTACATATCTAGCAATCAAAAGTTACTTAACTTTTTTGCTATCTATGTGTGATTGAGGTGGAGCCCAATACACAAACTGCAGGCTTCAGCGTGAATAGGAAGATGATATCTTTCTACCTTTTCCTTTTCCAGTATCATTCCAATACCGGTTAGTTCTTTCATTTCCTGACACCAATAAAGTATCCAACCATTCAACTCCATTTTGACATTAACTACCCAGAATTCCCACAAGTTCAGAACTCAGTCCCGTAAGACCGCCCCACTTTGGATCCCAGCCACAAATGGGGGAAACTCTTTATATGTCTTGATAACTGTTACTGTTCAAAAATCTGATAGGGATGAAAAGACATGAGATGCTAAGGAGTCACTGCACTGAAATGTGAAAGTCATGACCCAATTGATCATTATCAGTGACACCCCAGAGTGGCCAGTGGCTGGATAATAAGACTTCTCATATTGAGAGATGATCGGTCAGTCACATTTCTGTCTGTAACTTGCAAATTTGGGGATTCCCAGGACCCTCCCTTCCTCAGATTAAGAGGTTGAAATAGCTCACAGAACTCAGAGAAGTGCTTTGGCTATTATTAAAGTTGTACTATAAAGAATGCAACCAGGAAGATCCCCAAGGATAATCTCCTTGTCTCTCCCAGCACACCAACTCAGAAACCCCCCAAACCTCACTGCTTAGGAGCTTTCAACAGAATTTTCATTGTGTAGACACAATTAATGAAATTGCTGCCCATCGCTGATTTATTCAATCTCCCATCAAGTCTTCTAACCAGTGGCCAAGACTTGGCACTGAATGATTTAACTCTTCAATCATGTGGTTGATTTTTAAGAGATGTTTAGGAAATTCCAAGGGTTCGGGGAGCTCTGTGCTATGATAAAAGCCAAAGGTATCTTCTTTGTTATACCACAATAGGTATGTCTTAGGAAAGGTAGAAACAAACACAAACAAACAAACAAAAACAATACACTACGTGTTAAGGTCAACAGTGAGAAGAAAATTAATGGATATTTCCTTGCCTCTCCACGGTTCCCAAACTGTCAGGTGAGCTGTGGGCAGAGAACAGGAACCCGGGGTTAACCGGGCCCTGCTCAGCACCCTCCAAGGGACGTACGTTAGCAAGTGGAGATTTGCGCTCAGGAGCCTGAGGTTCTGGGGCCTGGGGCAGGCGGTCCTCCCCGTCTTCACCCACCCACGGTCCACGTCTCAGGGCTGAGCTGGAAGCCTCCGGGGACTCTTCCTCTTCATTGGATTCTGAGTCCTCACTGCTGATGACTGCACAAAAGAACAAAGCCCATCAGGGTTCCCAGTGTAGTGGACACATCTGGACACCCATACTATGGGGACACTGGGGAATTCAGAAGCTTGGCTAATTTTTAGGCAGGAAAGTCCCCACTCCAGCTGGTCACTGGGGTCACTGTCCCTGGATGCTGAGGCTAAGGACAAAGTAAGGTGGCCACTATGGCCAGTCTTGTTGTCTTGATCTCTAATTCCTTAGCCCCCACTCTAGCTGCCTCTTTCTAGGTGTGTTTCCCTATTTCTCTACCTCTTTGTTCTCTCAATCTCTGTGATTCTCTCTCCAGTGCATGTTTTCTTCTTTCTTTTCTTTTTTCCTCCTTCCTTCCTTTTGCACTGGGGATCAAACTCATTCTGCATAGAGTTATATCCTAACTTTTATTTCCAACACAGAATCTCACTAAGTCACTAAATTGCTAGGCTCTAATTTGCTATCCTCTGGCCTCAATTTCCCAAAGTACTGGGACTACAGGCACACACCACCACATCTCCTTCCAGCACTTTCTGTGTTTGCCTTTTCTATCTCCTTTTCCTTTTCCGGTATCATTCCAACACTGGTCATTTCTTTCATTTCCTGACACCAATCGTGTATCCAACCATTCGACTCCATTCTTGCCTTTTCATCCCTCTCCCCCAACCCACATCCTGGCATCCTTGCCTCATATGTTTCCTCTTAACTCTTTCTTTCCTCCTGGGTCCTCAGTACTTCCCCATTTCTTATGAACTTTCATTGTTAAATAAAGCCCTCTAGACAGAGCACCATCCTGGACTCTGATATCACAGCCAGCCTGTCACCTCTGCTGTGACACCCAAGGGTTACCCCATCAACGGTTACCCCCTTGGTTAACCTCACCGATGATTTCAGTCACTCGATTCCGCACTGTCTGTGACTTCTGGGGGCACTCCACATACACACTGCCGTAACTGTGTACTGTCATCCCTGAAATAAAGGACGCTTGGTGAAGAATTTATGTTGGTTCTCAAAAGCCTCATGGTACCAGCTTTCTCTCCCCACAACATATGTGGGAGCACAACTCTAGTCATGCCCTCTTTCTACCTTACCTTTCACCTCACTCTGCACTTGCACCTTACTTTCTGTCTCTCTTCATTTCTCAAGTGCTTTTCTTTTCTCCCCAAACTCTACATTTTGATATTTCTCTTTTCCCTTTACCTGTTATGATCATCTATTTACTGATCATTGTCTGGACTGAATTTTGTGTTCCTAACACAATTAACTCCCAGTCTGAGGTTCTTAAGTTCTTAACTTGATTCTTATACTCCTTGCCACAAAGGTATCCTATTATACGTGAAATGGACCTTCCTATCCGTGGATTCTTCATCCATAAATTCAATGAATCACATCAGAAAGACTTGAGAAAATATATCCCATCTATACTGAACATGTACTGAATGCTTCTTGTCACTGTTCCCTAAACAATAGGGCAAGCACCTGTTTACATAACATTTACATTGTATTACGTGTTATAAGTAATCTGGAGATGGTTTAAAGTACACAGGAAGGTGCATGTAGGTTACATACAAATGCTATGATCTTTTATATAAGGGGAAATTTTATTCTGAGCAGCCATAAATTTTGGTATGCATGGGGGAGATTCATCCTTGGTGATACTGAGGAACAACTGTATAATTCTTAAAATTTTTAAAAATTTTCCATACAGGGCCAGGGGTTTTGCTCAGCAACATAAGTGCCTGCTTGGCAAACATGAGGTCGTGCGTTCAGTCGTCAGCACACACACAAAAAAAAATCTATATAACCATATCAGTAATATGCTTACCTAAGTACATGTCCAGTTTTTAGGGCATCAAAAAAATATGAATACTCTCATTTCCTGACAAATAGAAATTGAGCTTTTATTGGGATAAACCCCTTCACTGACTTAGAGGGCATGGTCCCTACTTTTTGGATGCAGTCAGCTAGAGGCAGGATATGGTTACTATCATCACAGTAAAGCAGGAGTGTCATCTCACCACAAGTGGGAAGTGCTCTGGGAACACACAGTCTCATCCAAGAAGAGACTTTTCTGAAAGAAGCATCATATAAGCAGCAGACAGCCAGGTTAGGGACAGGATGGGAAGGGAAGAGGAGAAGACAAAGAATCCACATAGAAGAGACAACATGGCCCAAAGCAACCCAAGTAACTAAAATAAGTAACCAGAAGAAGTAAACAGGACTGTGCGGTGTGAAGGAACAAAGGTTGAATAAACAGAAATGTTCCCTGTAGCTTCGGCATTGGAACGAAGGAGATTTTCTGGGAACCCAAGGGTCATGAAAATCACCGCGAGATGGACTAAAAATGGCATGAACATGTCCGCACTTCTGTAACTGCCACCAACTAAAGTCCAAGGGAGAGTTGCCAGACACCTTATTCCCATCACAGCAGAGGGAAATCATGGTCAGATTACTGCCAGGTCACAGTACTGGTGACATATGGGACCTGGGAGCTGAGGGAGTACTCAGAACGATTCCTGAGATTCTGGATTAAAAAACTGGACATTGGTCCAGATTACTAGAGATGGAACCTGGGCAAAGGAAGGTGAGGAAGAGGACGTGGTTTCACGGAAAATGACAACGAGCTTGGCTTTGAAAGCGCTAAACTTGAGACTCCCAAGAGATTCAGGCCAGTCCGTGAATAAGCTGAGAAGACAAGTCTGGCCTGGCAGCACGCATCTGGGAGCCATCGGCTATGGAAGATGGAAGAAATCATAGACGGGTGAGACAGTCTAGGGCAAGTTTTATTTTAATCTGAAAACCTAGAGATGCCCATTGGAAAACTGAGGCTAACGAGAATATCCCATCACCAGAAACATCTACCTGGTGACCTGTGTCCCTCCTCCTGAATCTGAACTATCTCAGGGATCTCCTGTCGGTCACACTGACCTCTACTGGTATCACTCACACTTCTCACTTTTCACTTTTCTTTCACTTCCTCTTTTTTGGGGACTTACCTCCATGTTTCTGTCTCCATACAATTTTTCTCACTGTCTGTTGTTCAAATTTTTGGAGCGCCTCCCCTCTGCCATGTCTCTCATTTGGTCCCTTCTGTCCCTGCTTCTCTAGGACTCACCCTGAGCTCGTGTCCACCCTTACTCATCCAACTTTCTTTCTTTCTTTGTCTTAAAAGTTGAGTCCTTTCCTTACCCAAGGTCTCTTTCTTTGACATTGCCCCTTGGCTGTTAACGTGTTTCCCTGAAAATGAGACCTAACTGAAAATTAATGTCTTTAAAATTAGAAATAAAAAATGTGAACCCAATCAGCCTATCCTTGCCTTACCTCCCTTACAGAGAAGACACCGAGCACAAAACTAGCAAGGCGACACTGGCCAGCACTATGGTAATGACCTGCTAGGATTTATTTTTCAGTTAGGTCTCATTTTCACAGTACCAGTCAGCTAGGGGTTCTTTTGCTCAATTTGGATAGAAATCAACAAAAAGCAAAGTGCTGCTCCTTTTGGTGTCATCAGAGTTTAGCTCTTAATGCTGCCGGCTTGGTCTGCTCAGTTTCAGATAGAAATCATGAAGGGACAAAATTAAAGCTGTCCAGATGAGGTTTTACTGGGCCCTATCCTGCTGCACGAGGGAGGCAGTAGTCAGGAGGGAGATTTCCTCCCTTGTGCCAGACAGAGCTGTGTGGGCATTCACGTTGGCTCTGTCTTCACCCCACTGTCAGGAGTTGGTGGGTAAAGTCATCTGCAAGTCCAGAGGCCAGCGGGTGGTGGTGTATTGCACGAGTGGCTGGGATTAAAGCATCCCTCGCCATAGCATCTGCACATCAGCAGCACAGAAGCCACAGAAGTGGAGTCAGCTAACGCAGTCACCCAAAGTGGCTATGGCTGTGAGGTTGGCGCTAACAGCCTCAGAACCAGGGGTGGCTGCCTCTACAGCGACAGCCCCCATTAGACACAGGGGCCACAGAAATGGCTGAAGTGGTGCCCAGCCCCTGCCCCACCTGCACTTCATCTCTGGTGGCCTGGCACGGCCCCTTGACCGCTCCTGTGGCTGCAGCAGTGGGTCTCAGCTATGTGGCCAGGTGTAATGGCACCTGCTTCCAACAGCCCTGGGGTGGCTTTGACTCTGTGCATACAAATAACCTGTGTTCAGAAACCAGAAAATACCGCCCTACAGAGAGAATGGAGCCCTTTCTATTCTCTCTTACCACGAGAACCTTTCCCTTCTCTTCTGCCTAGAGGTCTTTCAAATCTGACAGTTACACACGTAAGTTCATGTGGCAAGTTCTCATGAGTAGAAGAAAAAGTATCTACACACCAACTCTCTACCAGCCTAGGAAAGTGTGGCGTTAGAGTCACCATCTAAAAATGTCCTCCCACAGGCTGACTCGGGGACAGCCGGACCCTAACCCTCTCCTGTGAGTCGGTGCCATTCCTGGACTATAGGGAAGGAGAACAAGAACAAGAAGCTAAGACATCCTGTGCGTCAGCACCATGGCGGAGAGCCAGACACCAGCCCCTTCCAGGGCGCAGACAAGAAGAGCCAACATTCCCCTCCCCGCTCCCCCATAAGCGGCCTGCTGATCTGGAGAAACACAGGCTGTGATGATAGTTAATAAGGTAAAATACAACTTAACGGTTGTAGCGTTTAGTGTTTCCCTGATCTTGCAGGCTGAAAGCCGGTAGTCTGATCATCCATTCAGAGAACAGCAACACGCAATATCGTGGCATCTATGGGGGAATCTCCTTCTGAAGGGGACAGCCATTGTTAATCCCCTATTATCTTGTTTCAAGGTCCTGTAGCGTTCTCATTGTTTTGTTGGTTAGGGTTTTATTCTGCTTTATCTTGTTTGATTTTATTATATCTGATAGCATGGGCAGCTATTTCAAAGGTAACAAGATATATTATGGTAGCCATTTTGGATTTACTATTATCTTGTTTTGAAGTCCTGTATTGCATTCATTGTTTTGTTTTTATTGGCTCTATTCTATGTCAGTTTTGATTGATTTTACTGTGTCTGAGGGTATAGGCAGCTATTTTGAAGGCAACAAGAGGCATTATGGTAACCAATGTTGATTTTCTGTTACCTTGTTTTGAAATCTTGTGTCACTTACACTGTCTTTTTTGATTGGCTTTATTCTGTTTTATTTTGCTTGGTTTTATACTCTCTAAAATAAAATTAAAGGGCCAGGGATTTAGCTCGGTAGCACAAGCACTTGCCTGGCAAGTGCGAGCTCATGAGTTCGATATCCGGTACCAAAAAATAAAATAAAATATTTTAAAAAAATGTCTCCCCAAAAGGCTCATTGTTTTGAAAGCTTGACAGTAAGCTGATGGGCCTTGGGGAAGAAATTGGAGCAGGAGGGCTTTAACTTCATCAAGTAGATTATTAATCATTGATAATTCAAGTCCAGAGCATATCAGGAAGTGAGGCCCCGTTGAGAGTGGCCGAGGCCTTGAAGGGTGTATCTTGACCCTGACCCTTTCCTCTCCGGCTCTTTCCCTCTTGGTCCATTTCCTGCTGGACTGGAAGTGGGCAACTTCCTTTTTTGTCTTATCTGCTGAAATGCTGCTGCCTCACCACGGAAGCGACGGAGCCAGCTGAGTATGGACTGAAATTTCTGAAACTGTCGTAAAATAAGCTTTTCCTCCTTTAAGTTGCTCTCCCTGGGTACTGTGTGATGGTGACAGAAAGCTTCCTACCACGTGTGGATTTTAAGCCCACTTACGTCAGATGGACTCCCTCCTCTAACTCACTGTCTGCGGCTCCCTCTGTTTACCTTCTCTGTCCTCACCCCACTTCTTCTAAGCCCAGGGTACCCTCAGCTCCCCTTTCTCTCACGTTCACACCTTAAAGGCAAGTGCTGCCTCTCGGTCCCCTTTCCTTCCTGGCATCTTAGAAGCAGAGCCCAGAGGCTGGGCTCGGTCACCTTCAGGGAGCAGACAGAAGGGACCAGAGGAAAGGAGGGAGAGAACCGCTTCTCTCCACGATGAGCAGATCAGGTAAACAGTCATTGGAAAACTGGGGCTCAATCCGTTACCTCGTCTGCTGTGAGGCGTTTCTTCTAAGCTGGACGTTTCTTCTAACGCTTTCTCCTTTTTCATTTGGGGAGCACGACATTCACCAGGACCTGACGAGACAAAAAAGAAAGGAATAACCAGAGCCATGGGTGGGAAATAGAGGGGGGTGTGGCCACCCTGAGCTCTGGGGTTGGAGGCTAAACCCATGAGGAGTTAGTCCTGCCCGCTGAGCTCTGACAAGCCCTGCTCTGCTCTGCTCTGTCCAGCTTGTTAGGCCTTCACTGTCTTTCTCGCACCTTCTCGATTTTCCACCAAGATCCCAAACTTCAGGAATTGCGGTTCTACTCTAGGAGTCACTTCTGCCTCTTAGGCAGCTTCTCTCTCTGTGGCTTCACCTGTCGCTCGATTTCCCCTCTCCCTCTCCTTCTGTGGTGACCTCCACCCCAGTCTTTATCCTGTTTTCCCTTCCTGTGCATCTTTCCCATCCTGTTCCGTTCCTGTGCCCTTATGTCCCCGTGACCTTCTCTGTTCTCCCCACAGAAACTTCAAGATACCCTTTTTAGTTACTCAAATGTCTCCTTGCAGTGGACAGTGCCCATTCTGCTGTCACTCCAGACTCTTGGGGCCTCCTCTTTAGACTCGGCATATGACACATTAGTGACACCTCCCACACTCCTGTCCAGACGACAGACACCCATAGCTGACCACCATCAGCCTAACCTGCTTGGGCACGTTCGTGGTTTGTTTGCTGAATTCCAAGAGCCTCACCCGGGCCACAGGCAGAATGCTCTTTCTATACTTTGACTTCACGTCCAAGATAGGCTCTGAGCGTCTAGTTCTAGCTCCAGACTGGATGGCCCCTATAGGACACTGAGGTTTCATTAATATGACACCGTGGCATCATTAATAAACAAGTTAAATTGTTGGTTTACATGATAACGCTTTCATAAAGTTATTGAATTCCAAGCCCATACACCCTCCTGGGCAAGGTGGAGGATCAAGACTATTATCTAAATCACCAACTTGAAGAAACAGCAAACACAAAGACTACGAGTCTTGGGCAAACTGCATAAGAAAGTAGCGCCACGGCACATTCGTGGCCGGGATAAACCTCAAAGATCATACACGAGTCAACAGGAACAGACCATCGGAAGGCAAGGGCTCCGAGTGTGACCAGGTGAGAGTTCGTGAAACAGAGTTTCCACCCATTCCTAGGGAACAAACGAGAAAAACCTTATTTCAGAAGTGAAATGATGGGTTTAAGTTCTCGCCCCAATCACCCTTCTCTTATCATGCAGCAGCTAAAAGAGCCCTTCTCAGAGCATCAGTACCGAGCCCTCCTGCAGCCGGCAAGTCCATCTGCTTCTTCTTCTTTTCTTTTTAATCGGTACCAGGGATCGAACTCATGACCGTTCACTTGCAAGGCAGGCGCTTATGCCGCTGAGCTAAATCCCCAGCTCCACCTGCTTCTTGAAGTCAGACTCCAGTCCTGAATCCGGGGGTCAGGCTCACCCCACTGCTGGCTGAGCATTTCATGAGACCACCCCACCAGTGTCCCCTGGGAGATACTCCAGCACCTGGCAATGCTTTGTCTTAACCTCCACAGCCAAAGCAGACCTGTGTTTTCCCGGAGCACCGCCCTACCCAGAAGCCCTCCCCGACTTCCTAGATGTCCTGGTGGCCTGATCCCCATCTCCTGGTCCCCACACAACTGTTGGCTTCTACTTATTGGTCTTTCTAGGAGGATCTAGTGACCAAATCACCTCCAATTCCTGGGCAGGATGTCTGTCTTTGCTGCCTCTTGACAGTGCTTCTGGATTCTGCATGGACAAGGTCAGTTTGGATTCCATACTAAACAGCGCTCACCTGGCCTGTTCATGCCCCTCTAGAATTCCCTCCCCAGCACCAGTTCCTCTCCAGAGCTCAGTGCTTTGTCTCCCTTTCTCCTCCACTGACCAAGACACCTAGTTTTTACCCAGTCATAAGTACCTTGCTCATAGCTCTGCTGAGTACTGGATGTTTCTTGCTTCTGTTCTCCATTGGTTTTCTGGGAAAAATATTTTTCTTGGAGCACTGAACAGAGGAAAAACATTATGAGAGCTTGCAGGCAAACACTCAAGATCACCGCTTCACAGTTGCATGGATGCGGGAGAGAGTTGCACTGATGGAGCAGCTGTGAATTCATGAAATTCTGTGGAAAACTCCAAGACTTTGGGTCACTTTGAATTTCAGTGGCTCATGACTCGATAGAGATAGGTCAACCGAGAAAAAATAGAAAAACACAGAACAAAACCACTAAAATCCTAGAAGCAATGAACCTCTCAGGTCTTGAGGATGGTGGAAAAATAGTAATTGGTTTCCCAACAAGATGATCAGGGAGGAACAGAAGTGTAGCTCTATGTAAATTCTATAAATGGAATATTCTTGTGAATTGTACAAACCTTAGGGAAGACAGAGGCATTTCCTATGGAGAAAGCTTAAGATCATAGAGAAATACATGTAGATAAAAAGAAAGACCCCCAATAGCTTTTAAAGTTGGTGCTAGAAAAGAAGGGAGTCAGTGAGGATGGATGAGTGTTTCCCAAGGAGACACAGCAGAGGACATGAAACAAGACAGAGGTCTCCCAGGGGTGCCCCAGAAGGACAACTCTGTAGGCCAAAGCACGGAGTAGAATTCCAGGACCTCAGAAGGCTGCCAAAAAGGAGAAAGCCAGGACACCAGCCCAGTTAGGTCCCCATTGCCCAGCGCAGGCCCTGGGACAAGATCAGATTTCATGAATATTTGTTAAGTAAGCAACTAAGCAAATGAGTGAATGAAAAGAACCCCAAAACGGAAGGGAATGAATGAATTACCATTCTCAAAGCTTCTGTGAATCTGAACTAAGCCAGGATATTCCTTCAGGTGAATTCTGCTGAACAAGGCTTTTATAAGTGACCAATCAAACGACTTCTCAAGGTGACAGAGAATGTGGTACGCCACTCTTTCCACAGGAATCATGTTTCTACAGGCTTCATGAGAATCCTTTCAAAGATGGGAAAAGTATATCAAATCATAGTTTCAAGGTTAAAGAGCGATCCAAGGAGTCACTTAGTCTACTCAGTGTAGCTAGGCCAGCATTTTTCACAAAATATTTTAGAACTTAAGTATTTGATGAACTGTTTAAAATAACAACTAAGTGTGTCTCTTCACCTTTAAACTCTGCTCTTGCCTAGGATATTTCAAGGGTGCATCTTATAGCAGCTCCGTGTCCCCTCTCATGTCACTGTCCCCTCTCATGTCACTGTCCCCTCTCACGTCCTGCCCCAGGTATGAGGGTCCTGGAAAGAACTCTAGGACTTGGGGAGGTGGTTCCACCCTGGCTGTGAGGAGCGCACAGGAAAGAGCATGATCTACACGCAGAGCAGGGCTTCCCACCCTGTGTCCACAGGAGCGGCCACCGTTTAACGTCACTGGAATCCCAAAGCTTCGGAACCACCTAACAGAATCTAAACACTGTGTAAGAGCCGAGAGTGAGGCAGAAAACTGTTTTATAACACTACAAATTCCCTGGAGATTCCATCTGAGGTAAGAAGACATCACAGTAAAGTACCGCTCCAGCTCTCCTGATGATTGTTTTATTTTGCTGTGTGGTATACATCACTAATTGTTGAGTGTATCATTTTCAGTGCTGTCTTATCACCATTAGCATTCATGCCCATCCCAAAATGTGCCTCAAAGAGAAGGGCTTCAGGTAGAAACAGTGGCATCTGTCATGGCCTCTACTCATTCTGTCACCTTCTACCTTACAGGATGATTAACCAAGATGCAACCATCTTCCCACATATATCATCCCTGGGGAAAACCAGGACATTTAGCGCCATGTCCCTGAAATACTCTTTTGTATCCCAAGACTCTCGTCAAGTCAAGGGGACATTGTAAGTGGACAGAGTCCAGTCTGTCCAGGTAACGATTATCTGGAGGGCCCGGGAAAATGAGGTAAACTCCTTGGAATGCTGCTCATACCATGCATCAAATAAAGCTAGCGATGTCTCTGCTGTGTGGTTTACTCTGTGCACCCTGCTCTCTGCAGCAGCTGGGCGTGGAGGAGAGTGCTGTGGAACACTGTCACCCAGCCTGCCACTGCCAGACACGTGGGCTACTTTCTGGTGAACTCTTGTCTTGTCCAGCGGTGACTGGGCCTCCTGAGGGGTGCGGACATCAGCACACAGCCCTGACAGACTTGCTAGTGCTCTTGCAGAGTGCATATCCCTCATGGCTTTTTGCAAAGTGGTGCTGTGCTGAGTGCCAACCCTTGAGGACCTTCCACGTAGTACTGTTGAACCCCTCGTCCTCTCATGGGTATTTTCCTGTAGTAACTATCGATTAACCCTATGGTGCCCTGTTAGTACCTATCAATAAATCTAAATAAACCTTGTGTCTCCCAAGCTGTCTCTAGTTATTTTCTTTCATCCTTCAAGAATCTACTCCCCTGACCCAGCACACCTGGAAAGTGCACCATGAAAGACAGAGAAGCCCTCTCATCCGGCCAGTGATAAACTAAACTTTGAATCCAAAGGTAGATTAATGTGGGGTTGGATTACTACTGGGACAAAGTAACATGACTTACGATATAGATTTTGTCGGTGATAAAGGAGTGATCTCTAAGGCTTTCTAGGAAAGGAAATGGCTTTTTTATTGCATTTGCTATCTCCAGCTTATTTTCTTTGAAGTGTTTGAAAAATATGTCACGAAAAATCTCCTCATTCTGGACCACTTCAAACATCCTAAAGAAAAAAGTATGATGAGAAAATAAACATTAAGATTCCAAGCTACCTTTCCCACCAGAAAACCGAGGTCAGACTTCTTCCCTCATAAATTCTTTAAAACACACATTTAAGAAACGATTTTACCAAGCTTACACACACAAACTCATTCAGCAAATCAAAATTAACACATCCCAAGTTGCTATAAAAGGACAGCATAATCGTGATACAAAAACTCACGAAAATGAAAAGTACAGATCCGTATCACTCATGGACATAGACAGGAAAGCTCCAATGAAACATGAGCAAAACTTATCCCAGGAAAGAAAGAATTCTTTATTTAAAAATAGATGACTATATGTCACTACATAAAAAAGCAGAAAAAAGGAAAAAAGTGTGATAATTTCAACTGATCTAGAAGAATAGAATAGAATAGAATAGAATAGAATAGGATGATAAAATTTGACATCTGTGGCTTTCCCATGAACCAGCACCCCAGCACCCCAGCAGCCCAGCAGCCCTGCCGCACAATAAGTGACGGGTTGATTCAGAGGACTCAGGGTGAGATGGTAACAATTGAGGTGAGGGGAATAGCCTGATTTTTGTACTGTTTGGTTGGCACCGCAGGCCGGGAGCTGGTGGTCTGGGCATCTACTTGGAGGATGGCAGTGTGCACTGTGGCAACTGTGGGGGATTTCTTGCTGTCTTTTTTTTTTTTTTTTTGCTGTCTTGTTTTTGAAATTCAGTGTTTTGTTCCATTTTACTGTTCTGTTTTGTTCCTATGTCTGGTAACCTGAGCAGATATTTGGAAGATAATGTGCAATATCACAGCCACTGTGAAATTCCTATCATCTTGTTTTAAAAACCTGCATAGCTGTTGTTTTGTTGCTGTTGCTGTTATCATTTTGCTTTTGTTGTTGTTTTCTAGGTTTTTTTTGCCTCTTGATTTATCTTTTTTTCTTTCTTCTCTTTAAAAAAATTGACATCTGTTCATATTTTTTAAAAAATAGAAAATAATTTTAACAGTCTAATAAATGAGTAAACATATAAACAAAATGCTAAACTAACATTACACGTACAAGCAAAATATCAAATACTTCCCCATTTAATCTGAGAACAAAATGAAGATGTCTACTGTCACCATAATATTATCGGAAATCCTAGCCAATGCAGTAGGCAATGACAAGAAAAAAATACAAAATAACTACCATTATTTGCAGATCACAATATCTGAAAATCTAAATCTAAAAGTAATTTCTAAACAAACTATTAGAATTGATTAGTAATTTTAGCAAGATGCTTGTATTCAAATTAAAAAACAGACTGCCAGACTGAATCAAAAGCCAAAATGCAACCATATATTGCCTAGAGGAGACACCCCTCCCCACAAAGGAAGATCATGACTGAAGATGAAAAAAATAGAAACTAGAGCTCAAAGGCAAGCATCATGTGTCATGTCTTCAGACACAAAAGACTTCAAGCCGAAATTGATCAGAAGGGACAAATATGGCCACTACATACCAGCAAAGGGACCAAAGGGACAAAGAAGAGAGGATAATGGTAAATATCGATGCATCAAATTTTGGTTCACCAGCTTCATAAAACCAAAATTAATACTGAACATAAAAAGACCTAGTGCTCTCATGGCTAGGAAATTCAACACCCCACTTTCACCACTTGACAAGCTAACCAGACAAAAATTAACTAAGAAATATCACAGTTAAACTTCTCAATACTGAACAAATGGACAACAGATAACTACAGAGTATTTCATACACCAACAGAATACACATATTCTTCAATAGCACAAGGAATTTTTTCCAAGTAGACTATCTCATTTCTTAGGCCATAAAGTTTGCTTAAATACATAAAACAATATTTGAAATAATCCCTTGCATTTGAAATAATCCTAGAGGAATGAAGCTAAAAATCAATAGCTATAGAAACTACACAAACATGGAGATTAAACAATACATTACTGAACAAACAATGAGTCACAACATGAGTCAGGAAAGAAATTTAACAGTTTCCAGGATCAAACAACAATGGAAACAAAATATGCCTAAACACAGTGATCCAGTTCTGAGGGGAGTTTATATCTGTGAACGCACACATAAGGACAGAGTAAACGAAATAACCTAATGATGCATGTCAAGGTGCTACAACAATGGGAACATCAAAATCTGAAATTAATACAAGGAAAACATAATAAATATTGGAGCTAAAAATAATAAAATTGTGACTAAAAAATATAAAAGATCAATTAATCAAAGATTTGGATATTTGAAAGAATAAACAAATTGATAAACACTTAGCCAAGCTTACCTCCAAAAATGTAAATTAAAAAAATCCATATCTATACTATTGGAAATGGAAATGTGAAATCATAACCAGTATCACCAAAATCCAGAAGATTATAAGAAACTACTTTAAAAACTCATTCTAATAGTAGAACTTAGAGAAATGAATAAATTCTTGAACACATATGAATTATCAAAATTGAACCAAGAAAATATTCTGAAAAGACCAGTACCAAGCAATAAAATAGAAGTAATAGAAGTAATAAAAACTCTTATCAACAAAGAGAAGCCTAGAACCTGATGGAATCACCACAAAACTTTACCAGAACATCAGGGAAGACCTAATGCCAATTCTCCCTCAAGCTCTTTAATGAAATTGAAAGGAAGAACGGACTGACAAACTCATTCTTGGAAACTAACAATGCCTGGATACCGAATCCAGGGAGCCAAGAACCTGCGAGGCAGCCAGGACCACACAAGGTGAGTCCCAGTGCTCCAGCGCTGGCCGGGGAAAGTTTGAGACCAGCGCTCCCAGTGGCTGAGTTCCTGCTCAGCTCCCTAGGACACTGGACTGGGCCCCGGCGGGTTTCACGGGCCTCAGTGCACCACGCCCAGTGGCCTTTTTTCAGTCCGGGAGGCCAGGACCGTGCAGGGGGACTTTCAGCCCACTGGTGCTGGCCTGGGGAGAGTTTGAGACCAGCGCTCCCAGCGGCTGAGTTCCCACCCAACTCCCTGAAACACTGGACTGGGCTCCGGAGGCCCTGCAGGCCCGACTGGGCCAAGCTCAGTGACATTCATTCAGGCCCAGGAGCTGAGGACGCAGGAGGTGATTCCCAACATACCCAGGGGAAGCTTTAGAACAACGCTCGAAGCAAGGAAATATAGGAAAATGACAAAAGGAAAGACCAAAAGGCAATCTCAAACCTCCAGCCAATCCCAAGAAAGCCTAAGAGCTATGAACATAGAAGAAAATAGAAGCCATACACCTGAAATGATATCAACTGAAATAAAGAAGCAACTTAGGGAAGCTATAGAGAAACTCAAATCAGAAATAATTTCCCAGGTAAAAGAAGAAATGATAAAAGTAGTGAAAGAAATAGTGAACACATCTAATGAAGACACAGTTAAAAAATTAGAGGAACAAAGCAAACAGAATCTCTGAATGAACACTATAAGAAACAAACAATGCATGAAGCAAATTCAAAGAGATATATAGGAAATCAAAAATTCTATTGAAAATTGCCAAAACTGCCTCATTGAAAGTGAAGATAGAATTTCAGACCTCGAAGATAAGATTGCAGCTAATGAACAGGAAAGGAAAGATCTTTTAAAAATATCAAGGAATCAGGAAATAACAATTCAACAGTTGCAAGATGATTCAAAGAAAAACATACCAAAACTAGACAAAGATTTAAGCAGTTAAAATAAAATAGAAATTTTTAAAAAATCACTATAGACTAATGTTCTTAAATAATGTAGACACAGAACTTCTCAACAATGGCCCTGAAGCAAGGCCAGTAGATTGCTATAGCTGCTGGTTTCAAACAGGAGCCTAAAGAGAATTCTTTCTGTGATCTGTTGGCCATTTCAAAAATTTGGAAATGTAATGGTCGGTTCATCAGAAAGAAATAGCAGGTGAGTATGGCAGACTTTCAGGGGCCTGCAGGGGAGAGACCCTGGTGCCTCGGGGTCAACCATGTGGTTGACTCGGGGTGCCGGGAGAACAAGGAACTCCTCCCCTCTGTGGGGGGTGGCTGTGAGCCTCCCAGTGCAAGGGCTGAGAATCGAACATCTCATGTCATCCTGTCCCCTATCCCATGTCCCCCCCTCAGCAAGTGGGAGCCAGTGAACTACACATTTTGTGAAAAGATAGGCTATGTTATTTAGTATGAGCTCCCCATATGCAAAGATATGGACAACCATTTGGAAGAAAACAAGAGACAATATGATAGATAGTGAAGATCTCTGGTTGTCTAGCTTTGAAATTTATGCTTTCTTATGTCCCATTCTGTTCTGTTTTGTTGTGTTTAACTTTACCCCCTTTAAAATAAAATTTAAAAAAAAACTTCTCAACAAAATACAGTACTGGCAAACAGAATGCAACAATCATTAAAAAGATCATACATCAGAACCACTCTGGTTTCACCCCAGGGTTGCAAAGATGGTTCAACATATATAAATCAATAAATGTACTACATCACATAAACCACATGATCATCTCAATAGATGCAGAAAAGGCCTTTGACAAAATCCAACATCCATTCATGATTTTTAAAAAACCTTGCCAAAAGTAGATAAAGAAGGACCTTATCTCAATGTGATAAAATCAATTTATGACAAACTCACCACTATGATACTAAGTGGGGAAAAAGCAACTAAAATCACGAAAAGACAAGAGCATCCACTTCCATTCAATACAGTACTCAGAACTCTCAGCCAGATCAATCAAGCAAGGGAAAGAAATAAAAGGGATATGTATAAGAAAGGAAAAAGTCAAACTATTATTACTCACAGATTAGGTGATCCTTTACATAGTAGACCCAAAAAACTCCACCAAAAGACATCAAGAACAAATTCAGCAAAGTAACACAAAATGAACACCAAAATCAATACTGTTTTTGTACCTACAACCAACCCATAAAGAAAGACATTAGAAAAACAATACCATTTGCAACAGTAGAAAAAACTAAACACTTATGAATTAACCTAAACAAGGAAGTGAAATACCTCTATAATGAAAGCCATAATATTCTTTTAAAAAGAGATACAATGGGAATCAAAAAATGGAAATACATTCCCTGTTCCTGTATAGACAGACCAATACTGTCAAAATGGTCCTATTACCAAGACTGATATATAGACTGAATGCACTCCCAATCAAAACAGCATTCTTCACAGAACTTGAAAAAAATAATCCTAAAATTTACATGGAACCAGAAGAGACTGAGAATAGCAAAAGCAACGATGGGCAACAAGAACAAAGCAGAAGACATCACAGTCTCAGATTTCAAATTGTATCACAAAGCTATGGTGATAAAAACAGTGTGGTACTGGCACAAAAACAGACATACAGATCGGTAGGATAGAACAGGTGATGCAGAAACAACCCCAGGCAACCTTTCAGTTACCTAATCTTAGATAAAAGGAACCAAAACCATATGTCAGATACAAGCTAGCATCTTTAATAAATGGGGCTGGGGAAACTTTTTACCCACCGCAAAAAAATGAATCTAGTCCCATATCTTTATACTAAAATAAAATCAAATAAAATGAATCAAGGATCTAGATATTAAAACAGAAACAATCTGCTGGGAGATAAAATGGGTAAAACACTTGAAGGCATAGGTATTTCTGAACAGAATTCCAATTGCATAAGAAATAACACCAAAAGTCAACAAATGGGATTATATCAATTTCAAAAGCTCCTTCACAGCAAAGGAAACAATCAACAAAGTAAAGAGACAACCTACAGAATGGGAAAAAAGTTTTCCCAGCTATTCCTCATGAGGTCAAAGGACTAGTATTTACAATACATAAAGAACTCAAACTGGGGTAGTGGCACATGCCTGTAATCCCAGCATTTGGGAGGCTGAGGCAGGAGGACTGCCTTGAGTTTGAGGCCAGCCTGGACTACATAGTGAGACCCTGCCTCTGAGAGAGAGAGAGAAAAAAAAAGAACTCAAAAGAATTAGACCTCCCAAAATAAAATAAAACCCAATAAAAAAAAAAGTAGACAATTGAAGTGAACAGATACTTTCAGAAGTAAAATTGTCCAATAAATACATGAAAAATGTTCAACATAGTTGGCTATTACAGGAGTACAAATCAAAACAACACTGATACTCCATCTTACTCCAGAAAGAACAGCTCAAAAACAACTCAAAAAACCACAAATGCTGGCAAGGTTGCAGGGAAAAAAGAGCACTTCTACACAGTTGGTGGGAACATAAACTGGTACAACTACTATGGAAATCAGGATAGAGAGTCCCACCAAACTAAAAATAGAAATTCTACTTGATCCAAGCTATACTCCTTCTGGGTATCTTCCCAAAAGAATTAAAGACATCATACCACAGCGATCCACACATACCCATTGTCTTAGTTACTTCTCTCATTGCCGAGGCAAAATGCCCAGAGTTAAAACTCAGTTTGTAGAAGTTTCAGTCCATAGTCACCTGGCTCCAAGGCAGGGTGACACAGCAAAGAGCATCAAAGAGGAAAAGCAATTCATGGCAAGCAGAAAGTAGCAAAGTAACAAGGGAAAGACAAACATCTTTCTATCCTTTATACTGTATTCAGGCTTCTGGGATTAGGGTGGTGCCAAACCAATCTGTGGACTGATTTAGTAATCACCCACCCTAAATCCTAGCATTGCACCATAAGTCAATTGTCACACACTCTACATTCAGCAACTACTGAAGAAGTCCCACGGCATGAGGTTTTGAGGGGGACATCTAGACACAAGTCATGACACCATTTTTATATAGCAGCACATGTCACAATAGATAATTCTTAGAAGTGCCTTATATGTCTATTAACAGATGCACAAATAAAGAAAATGTAACAGATAGATAATAGATAGATACATAGATAGATAGATAGGTATTCAGCCCTAAAGAAAGATAAATTTGAGTCATTTTTAGGAAAACGGATGCACACTAAGGCCATAGTGCTAAGTAAAATAAACCAGACACAAAAGATTAAATACTGCATAATTTTTCCTATATGATAAAAACCCAAAGAATAATTAAAGAGCAGAACAAAAGCTGGATTATAAAAAATGAGGGAGATCTCTTGCAAATGGGGAAGGGATCTAGGGATGGAGGAAGAGGGGAAGAAGGGATGGGGAAGGAAAGGTAAAAAAGGGTTAAGACAGTATATTTACCAACACTCAAAGATGAATACTGTACTATACATTTTCTATGTATTGCAAACATGTATTAGTAAGTTAAAACATGTAAGATAACACCCTCTTGGCTTGACGTAGGCAAAATTTTCTTCCAAAAGTCCCAAAAAAACTCTAACTCTAAAATAAATCATTGAAAAGTTACACTTACTTAAAATTAAGAACTTTTGCTCCTCAAAGACACTAATAAGAAACTAAAAAGAAAAGTCACCCAAAATATTCACATCATATACACCCAACAGAAGACTCATATGTAGAACACACATAAAGAATGCCTGGTAATTAGTAAAAACAAACAAGCCTCAAGTTTTAAAAATACGCAAAGTAGCAAAAGTTTTATAATAGAAGATAGCCACATGACCAATAAGCATATGAAAAGGAGATGAAAATCATTCACATCAGGGAACTGTAAAATACAACCTCAATGAACATTACTGTGTACCCAGAAAAATGTCTAAGATTAAAAAGGAAAATTAATTATATCAAACATTGAGAAGAATATGTTGATGGAAACTCTCACTCACTGCTAGTGGAATAAAAATCAGTTCCCCACTTTAGAAAACTAGTGATGTCTGCTAAATCTACCCCATGACCCAGAAATTACACTCGTATCAAGAGAAATGAAGTGAAGCTAATAAAAGACTTGAAAGGGTTCCATCATGTACATAACATACGGAAGCTGACCAGTCAGGGCATAGGTAGTGTGTCCTCGGCAACTATCACTTGTCACTTTTTGCTTGATTTACTCATAGCTTCAATTTTGTCTACCTTTTAGAATATCAAAGAACATTCCCTCACTTTATTTCTCTCTCTGACTCTCTCTCTCTCATTTTCACCTTTACACTGAGCTATGTCTCCAACCCTTTTCTTATTTTTAAGACAAAGTCTTACTGAATGTGTTGGTTACTTTCCTCTCATTGCTGAGACAAAATACCTGACACCCAAAATGAAGGAAGAAAAGGTTTGTTTAGCTCACAGTTTGTGGAGCTTTCAGTCCATAATCAGCTGGCTCCAAGGCCGGGTGTCATGGCTGAGGGGCAACATGGTGGCTGCAGCAGACACCAGAAATAACAAGAGCAAAGGGCAAAAGAGAAAGTCACACCTCCTTCCCTCCCTTTTATTGTATGCTTGCTACATACCTCTGCTGTGAAGCACTCACACCACTCACACCACCACTCCCAGTGCTAGACAATAAACAATCACAAACACTAGACTCAGTTGCCTCTACGAGTGCATGAGACTTTGGGGAGGACATCCAAACACAAACCATAACATTCTACCCCTGGCTCCCAAAAACTCATGCACATCCTTTATGCAAAAGACGTTTAGTCCATCTCCAGAGCGCCAAAGTCCTAAGAGCTTCAGCACTGCTGAAAAGTCCAAGTCCCAAGTCTCCTCTGAGATCGAAGACAAACTCTTAGCTATAACCCCCTGTACAAATGAAAACAAGTTAAACACTTCTAACATTCAATGGCACAAGATAAACATTACCATTCCAAAGGGTACAAACGGGATAAAAAGGAATGGCACCAAAGCAAGTCCAAAATCCAGCAGGACAAACATTGAGTCCTGGAGTTCCACGCCCAGCATCTAAAGCAATCTGTTTGTGAGCTCCAAAGGGTTTGAGTGACTCCCCCCTCATGGCACTTCTGGTGGTTGTAGCTCCCGTGGCTTCTCTCTTGGGCTGGCTTTGCTCCCTCCTTGCAGGTTTCCTTAGGTGATCCACACTCCTGGCTTTTCCAAACTTCTGGATTCTCCACTGCACCTTTGGCTTCACACACAGCTTCACACACTGCCCTCTCAGGGGCACACTGCCTGGCCTTCTAGGCCTTCTGAAATCAGGGTGGAAGCCTTTTTAATCTCAGAACTTGTGCATTCTGTACACACCTAAAACCAGTGCCATGTGGATAATGCCGAGGTCTGCTGCCAGTTGTAGCAGTAGCCAGGCTTTCTTCTCTCTTGGCTGTAGGGTCAAGGGCCTGAATTGCTGAACACCCTGAACCTGATTCTGAGGAACACAGTTTCTATGTTGCCACCATTCTGGAACATGGTGCTCTGCAGCTTTCTCCTCAAAACAAAGTCTTTCACTTTTGCAGTTTGGAGGCTTCAAAGCATGGGGACTCATTGGTGCTTGTGATTCCCTAAGGCCATCTTTTATATTCTCCTCTTCCTTCTCAATAATAGAGATCTTAGCTCTATCTTTGCAATCCACAGCTTTGCTGAAGTTTTTTTTCACAACATTTTAAATGATTCTGATGGGCTCTTTGCTCTTTATTTGCTATGTAAATCTGGCTAAAAGCTCCAACAATAGCTAAGCCACCACCTCAACATTTGACTGCCTTGAGATTTCTTTTGCCAGACTAATTAGTTCACTGACCTTAATCTTAGTCTCAGGCAAAGTTTCTGGACACAAGCAAAATACAGACAAACTTTCTGCCAAGCCATAACACACATCATCTGAAGTCCAACAATCTATGCAGTCCTTTTTCCCAGTAGAAAGCTCCTGAACCTGGTCTTTACTGGCAAGATTTCTATCAGTCTTCTGGTCTTCTGAACTCTGACCAGAATCCCCCATGTTTCCCTGAGTGTTGGGATTACAGGTGTGTACCACCATGTCTGGCTTCAAAGAAATTTCAGAATCAAACTGGGTATAAGTAAATAACAAATACAAAAATTTACATCAACTAAGATAATAAAGGAAAGGGAAAAAGACCAGATCTCTGTCAGCTTGCTGCCCCCACCTGCTGGCCACCTGTTCCCAACCCCTTTCTAAGCCACTGAGCTGATGGGGGATAAATCACCATTAGAAGAACATCTGTGTTCTCCTACCCACAGACTGGGACCCCCAAGATAGCTCCCAGTGCTCAGAATGGAAAGCCTGAATTGACTCACCCAGAGAACAGAAAAGGGAAGTAAAAGAATTTATGAATGCTGAAAATCAATATTTTATTTTCCGTCTTCTTTTTCAATCTTCCAACTTTCTCAGTTCTCGAGGGGACATAGTAGAGGGGAATTGAGGAGCTGGGCAGATAGGATCAATACCCCAAGGACCAGGGGAACTTGCAGTCTAGGGAAATGGAGCAGGAAACAAGTGCCCAAGAATCCACAGGTCACCGTGAGCTCACATAAATGAAAGAGGTCAGGCCAGGGATATAGCTCAGAGGCACAGAACCTGCCTGGTAAGTGCGAGGTCCTGAGTTCAAGTCCCAGTACCAAAAAAAGGAAAGAAAGAGGGCAGAAAAATGTCTGTGACCAAAGTGGACCCAACTCATTTCAAGGTGAAGTAACATTGTTTATCTTTGCTTCTTCTACTGCAGAGAACACGGTAAGAGGGGAAAGGAAAAGCAAGAAATGCCTCTTTCCAACCTGGAGGTTGACCCATGACTACGATTGGACAAAGTTAGACCAAGCCTTTGTAGCCAAGGCAGGAGAGAGCCAACTGCTCTGCATTAGGTAGAGGGAGAACGTTGTTAATGTTTTTGAAAGCAAGGAGGGAGGAAAGAAATCTCCAGGGAACTTAGGCCAAAGGCAAGAGCCAAGTTGATGAAAACAACCAACCTTTCTAAGGGGGATGAGGTTTTTACAATCGCTCCCCAGAATACTTTGACACTCTTCCCATTGAGAGCTGGGATCTTTGGTCCCACTCCTTGGATCTGGGATCTGTGTCCGCTTGACCAACAGGATCAATAGAAGCGAGGTGACCACCTTGGAGCCAGGTAACCTCAAGGCGACCTGGCACTCAGCACCGTCACCTCTCCTCCTACCCCCTCTGCCTACTTGCCGTCCTCTCCTACCCTTTCTGTCTCCTCTCCCCATCCCCTGCTCCAGTGGCTCCAGGGCTGACCCACCTCCCACCCCAGCCCTGGTCCTGAGCCACATGGTACCAGACGGACCCAAATGACTACTCTGATTCCCTCAGTAAAAGCAGCACGCCCCGGTGTCCCTCCAATAACTGGTGGCAAGATTGGGACCACCTAATGGTGGTTCAGAAGAAGTCCCTTCCACCTCAGGGCACCCACTCCTGTCTGCTACGGAAAAGCCCTGCATTGGTGTCACACGCTGGCCGCTGCTGACACGCAGCCCGGAGGTCTCCTATTCAGGTCTGTTTTTATTGCTGCGATTTACACAGGGACTTTAGGAGAGAAGGGCTGTCCACAGCCAGAGTAGAACTGGGCTCTCCTGGGCCCCCTTCCTAACATCACCTATGACACTACGCAGCCCACTGTAGTTTCTGACTCACAAAAGCCACTTCCTGTCCCTGCCAGGCCACTGGGGAAGTGAGAGAGGCCTCAAGGAAGCCAGGCGTCTTCTACATGAGGAACCTCTCGCCACACACTGGCAGAACCAACTGCACAGGTTTCTCAGGTCCTGGTGACCAGAAAGACCTTCCCGTCATGGCTTGGTTTTGCCTCCACGTGAAATCCTTCAGTTTCCAAAGCAGCAAAGTCCCACAGCACAGACTTCAGAGAGCTGCCAAACCGCCTGGGCTGTTGGCGACTGCAATTCAGTCAGTCTGAGGCCCAGGACCCCAGTGGCTTCGGCCTTTGCCCGGCACCCCCTTTGGACACCCCTGTGGGGTCAGCGGACCCTATCTGAGAAACATTCCCTTCCTTGGGAATCCCAGCTAGTCGAGCTGCGAACTGGTGAGTCTCCCAAAGCAGGCTGCCCGGCCTCCTGCCTGTCCTTGCCTTCGGAACTCCATCTGCAGCCAACAGCCAGCCAGGGCAGTCTCTTCCAGCCAGCGCTTGTACCAACCCCCAACTTCCGTCCTCCTCTGAGGAAGCCGGTTCCCCGCACTGGAAGAGGCTGGACTATGGCAGTGAACTGCAGGGGACCCACTGTCACTCCACGCTCAGGCATGTGGTGGATTTACCAGTGAGCGCCTGAAAAAGGAACCAGGCCTCCTGCTCTCCAGCGCTCAGCAGAGGGCGCGCAGCCTATGCCGAATCCTTCCTGCTTGGACTGGCCCAGCCCGGTCACAGTAATCACTAGTGAAGGCCACTAAGCCAGTTTGGACCTGTGGGCTGATACAGCAGGTTTTCCTAGCGCTCCTATGCGGAACAAGCCAGGCTTCCTCTCCCTCAACAAGGCCACGTGTCACCGCCATTTGCTGCTGGCAGCATCTCATGACCCGGATGGGAACTCGCACCCTCGAGATGAGATCAGGGCTGTGGCATCAGAGCAGAAACACGGAAAGTACCCAAGGCCTGGAGACAGAGTGCTGTCATCAAAACCAGTGAATCTGGAAGTCCCTCGCCCCACATGAGTCAAGGTATTTATTAATTTGTAGCTAAATGTGTTAATCTGAAAAATGTGCAGAATTCAGTATGTGGACAGAAAAGATTTTGGAAGAACTAGGGAGAAAAAAAAAAAACATGATCAGTTTAGGAAGCAGGCTTTGAAAAGAGCAAAGCTGTCTCCGTTTGCAGACAATATGATTTTATATATAGATAATCCTGAAGATGCCGCCAAAAAATTTATCAGTAAGCTTAGGGCTTATCCCTAAATTCAGGAAAATTTTGGGATGCATAATCAATATACAAAGTCAGTTACATAATCAATATACAAAGCCAGTTGCAGTTCTAGATACAGTGCTAAACAACAAACTATTTGAAAAAGAAATTAAGAAAGCATGCCCACTTACAATAGCATCAAAAATAAAATAGTTGTAGTCTGGTGTGATGGTGTACATCTGTAATCCCAGCACTCGGGAGGCTGAGGCAGGAGGATTGTTTCGAGTTCAAGACCAGCCTGGGTTGCAAAGTGAACTCAAGGCCAGCCTGAACTGCATAGCAAGAGCCTGTCTCAAAAAAAGACAAAAGTAAATAAATATATAAAATAGTTCAAAATGAGTTTCATTAAGGAGATGAAAGATTTATACAATGAAAACTATAATACATGGATGAAATAAATTCTAGAAGACACAAATAAATGTAAAAATATCATGTGTTCATGGATTGGAAGAATTACTATTGTTAAAATGTCTTCACCTGGGGGTAAAGCTCAGTGGTAGAGCACTTGTCTACCATGTGCAAGGCCCAGGGTTCCATCTCTAGCACTGAAAAAGAAAGAAATGGGGAGGGAGAGACAGGAAGGAAGGAAGGAAGGAAGGAAGGAAGGAAGGAAGGAAGGAGGTTTAAACAGGACATGCAGCACATGGCTATGATCCCAGCATTTGGGAAGTTGAGGCAAGAAGGTTGCTGTGAGTTCGAGGCCAACCTGAACTACATAGTGAGACTCTGTCTCAAAAGGCAAATCTCAACAAAAATGCAATGCAATCCCAATCAGAATTTCAGTGATATTTTTCACAGCAATAAGAGAAACACTAAAATATATTTATATGGAGTTATATAAAGCCCTGAAAAGCTAAAACAATCTTAAGAAAGAACAAATGTGGAAGCATAGTACTTTCTGATTTCAAATTTACTATAAAGCTTTAACAATCAAAGCAGCGTGCCACATATAAAAATGTAAAATAGGCAAATCAAACAGAACAGAAAGTCCAGAAATAAAACCTCATACACATAATCAACTGATCTTCCATCAAGGCATTGAAAATGCACAATGAAAAAGGTTACTTTCTGTGATAGTAATAGCAGGAAAAACAGATATTCATGTGCAGAAGAAAGAAATTGGCCCCTTATCTTACACCATTTGTATCATGCATGTGGAAATGTATTTCTTGTGGGCAGCTCTACCTCGTTTTATTGTAACTTTGAAGTAAGTCTCAAGGTTAGGAAATGGGAATCTTCATTATTCTTTTTCAAGATCGCTCTGGCTATTTGAGGAGTCTCGAATCTGAGAGTCAATTTTCCCATTTTTGTGGCAGAAAAGAAAGTCATTGGGATTTTGGTAGGGATTATGTTGTAACTGTAGATCACTCTGGATAGTTCCAGCACTTGAACATGGGCTGTCTTTCCATTCATTCAGGGCTTCTTTCAGCAACATTTTGCAATTTTCAGCAGACAAGTCTTCTACTGCATGACCTAGCAATTCTGCCCCTGGGTGTGTATCCCAAAGAAGTGAAAGCCACGTGTCAAACAAATATGTGTACACCAAGGGCTACGGCATGTTTACAGCGACATTCAGTGGTGCACAAATGGCATATGATTCATCCATAACAGGGAATAAAATGTCAACATGGGTTACAAGGCGGGTGAACCTTGCAAACATTAAGCAAAGTGAGCTAGCCATGGGGCAGCCGTTTACACAGAGGATCAGACCCTTAGGCAAAGGAGCTGAACAGAGCTTCCTAGGTGATGGGAGAGAGGAGAGGAAGATGTTAATTTATGTAATGAGTTTGTCACCAGATGGGGCCCCAGGACTTCTTCCAGAGAGGAGACAGAGACCATGACTCACTTCCTGCCAAGGAGTAATTAGACTTGCTAACGTTACAGAAAGGAATTTCAGGACACATCAGTGAGAGGCCTATTTTGTTAGGTAGAGTTAAAGAAGTACGTGCTCAAAGAAAATAGAGTGCAGGCCAGAGAGACAGAGACAGAGAGACAGAGACAGAGAGACAGGTCTGGGGTTGGGGATGTGTGTTCTTGGAGGTGACCTTCCCAAGAGGTGACTTCAGATGTTTGGCTTAAAGACATTCTTTGAAACTCTGAATGAGCTGACTATAGGTCAGCTTGCTGTCCTTTATCTTATCAACTGGGTTAATTGATCTGCAGTTCTCTGATCTACCCCAGGCCAGAGTTTATGTTGGGAATGACAGAAAAGTGTCAGAAACATCGTGGCCATGGCAACAGAGGTTATTGAAAGGTTTTTGCCCTAGAATAAGCTGCAGTGGGAGGCGGGACCAAACAGGATGTTTACCTTGAGGTCACCTCCTCCTATCCCTGTGACAACTTCCGTTTTCCTTTCCCAGTAGCGCGAAAAGGCGGCCCGATCAGTAACTTGTGCATCATCAATGCCTCCCTAAGCGCCACCCCGGTCAGAGGGTATATGTATATCCCCTACTGCACGTTCCGTCAGAGAACACCAGGCTGTCTGTCGTCATGGGCTTCTCGCCATGTCCTTGGAATAAAGGCTATTTTTATTTTATATCTTCTTTCTTATTGCGCCAAAAACCTAACAGTTATGAATGTATTGAACTGTACATTCACCAACAGCTCAATGATACTGATAAAGCACTGTTTCAATATTTCACCACTGGTCACAATAATCATGACAGGGAGGGACTTGTAGTATTTGAACTTAGAGCTTCCTAGCATTCCTCCAGCTGTCTATCACAGGGTTCTCTCTGCAGAGAGGCAAGAGACAGAAAACCCAGCGGGGTGGGAAGCCAACCCTCGTCTAATAAAAGCGAGATCTTATAGACAACAAACAAATACCCGAAACTTCTCAGAGCCATAGCTGAGCCACTTATTCTGCAGGTTTCCAGCAGCTACAAGAAGCAAAGGCCACGCCACACACATGGCAGCGAGCCTGCAGCCCCAGCACTGGGAAGGCTGAGGCAGGAAGGTCGTTGAAAGAGTTGGAGGCCTACCTGAGCTACATGGTGAGGCTCTGTCTCTAAATAAATAGATAAATGAATAATCCAAGGACCAAAATCCTGGGGTCAACCTGAATCAAGCTTTCCGCACCCTGTCCCACCCGCCGCTCCCACGGCCTGCGAGCAGTTGTGAAACTGAAAACAAAACACAAGGATCTGGGCCACAAGAGAAGCAATTCCGAGCTGCTCCTCCCTCTGTGGCCACTAGTGAAGCCACCCCACCCTGAGGGCTGGCATCTGCATCACTCTTGGTGCTGGGGAGAACTTGGCCCAGACGCCACAGAGCTTCCTCCAGTCCCCCTCGTCATCCTAAAGACAGGAGCAGGAGAGGAGTTCGCTCGCCTTCCATCCCTCTGGGGCACTTCATCCACCCGGGTAGAGAAACTCGCATCCCACGGGAGGAGGCTAGACAGACAGACCTCAGCCCGAGCTCAGGTGAACTCTATCCCAGCTAAAGACCTATTGGTCTTTCCAAAAACCTCATCCACTCCGCCCCTACCCCCCACCACAAGAGGGTGTATAAGCCCCTAACTCCCACTGGTTTGCAGTAATTATTTTTCTTTCCTGCGATCCCCGTCCCCACGCGGTGCAGGTGATAAATTTCTACACCGTTTGTGGAGATAATCAGCATGGTCTTCTCCAACTCTCAAGGACCTTGCTGTCTTAGCCCCGGGGAGGGCTAGGATCACAGCGCTGCCAACACTACCGGCTGTCCATTTCCTCCATAGCCTCAGCCAGGGGTCACCGCCGGTCTCCCCTCCCTCACAGCCCGCCAGGAACCCCCCCGACACACACACACACACACACACACACACGCACACACACGCACACACACGCCCCAGGACCTCCACAGATAGCAACCGGACGTCAGGGGACTCTGGCACCACGCAGTTTTCAGGAAGTAGGGCTGGTCAGTAGGAGCTCAGAGAGCAGAATGAAAGTAAGGCCTCCCAGTGGGGGGTTTTCTTACTTCTCTCATTAGCCAGTAAAACCTGAGCTGAAATTTGCATTGTTCGTTTCGGTTCTTGCCCGCCAGAATTTCAGTACCCGTTTTCTCTCCCTGTCCTCCAACTGCTCCCAGAGTCCACACTGCCCTCTGATGGCAGCGTGTCGTCATTGCAGGTGCCCTCTGGTATTCTGGATTGAATAATTCTTCCCTGGAAATTCTGGGGACCAGACATAGTTCAGACGCCCGGTTTCCTAGGATTTTAGGATGCTCCCACATACGTAATGAGTATCTTGGCAATGGAACGCAATTATGTTTCATGTGCACTTTATACACGGTAGCCTGAAGGTATTGTACCACTATTTTTGTTATATTCTTGCTGGGACAAAATAACTGGCACCTACAAGTTAAAGGAGGAAAGGTTTATCATAGCTCACAGTTTGGAGAGGCAGCTGGCTCCACGGAGAGCAGCACGGCAGAGAAGCATCTCAGAGGAGAAACAGTCTTCCATGGCCGGGCAGGCAGTGGGCGGAAGCGGTGGTCCTGACTCCTTCGCCTCCCTTATACTCCGTGCAGGCCACTGTGCAGAAGTGAGGCTCCTCCGTGGGGCACCTCAGGTCCTGGGGTACCTCTCGGATACTGAGAGAGGCCAAAATTGCTGAGAAGTGGGGTGGCACCTGGACCCCACCTGGATGGCTTCCAACGGTGCACACAGCTCTTTGCTCCCACTGGCTTCCCAGTGAGCCGGCCATGGGCTGAACCCTCTAAACCGTGAACCATGTTCAACCTCTCCTCATTTAAGTTGTGGGTACCGCGTACTATGTCCCAGCATGGGAAAGCTGACTAATACAAGAGGGAAGTGGTGCTCATAAACAAGAGAGCTTCACGCCACAAGCCCTAAAAGTTAAAATCGTCGTCACAAAGCAATCTTCATATATTTCTCCCCTGAGTGAACATTAAGAACCTTTACAGATCTTCAGTGCTTTACTGGACAAATGCTGTAAACTTTTCAAGCATGTGTTATTGGTGGCCTTTTTGAAGAATGGAATTTGAAAGTGTCCCACTTTCAAATCCCCTGCGGCGAAGTGTCACACCATCTTCCTTTCCTTGCCTGCCTGTCCTAAGGTCCTCCCTCCCCAGCTGCCCTGGAGAAATTCATGGCAGCTACGTTCATTGTATTCATGTTGCAATCTTCAGAAAATTTAGAAACAAAGATCCAAATATCAAATGAAAATGTCAGGGATTTAATTCAACTCAGTGAGGAAATAAAAAATATGCTAAACTTTCCTCCAAGCAGAATTTGAATAACTGGTTTATATTGCTAGTCAAGTCAAAGAAAGGCTGGGATGAATTTTCCAGTGCAGGACGTATGCAAAATTTGTTAATATCCTACTAGCCACTGAACAACCTGACTCACCTTTACTACTAGACAGTAATCAATTACATCTGTCTTGTTGGGGCAGAGTTATGTGATTAGTAATGGCACAGTTATAGAGTAACACATTTATAGACGTGTTATAGCAGGTTAAAATCAAATAGTAGCCCTGCCTACACTCCTGCTGCCTGTCTGAATCAGTCAACCTTGACTCTCTGGGCCCAGGTACTTTTCTTCTGATAATGCACTGGGCCAGTTTAACCATTCTCAGCTTGTTTCCCTTAATTAAGAAAATATATTGCTTCTAACTGGCTTCAAGGACTTTGGCTGGGGCGAAGTAACCCAGTGAAAGATACTTTTTAACTCTGCTTACTCGGCTTGAATCACCTCTTCTGTCATCCCTAGGATATTCCTATGTTATGATAAACAACTCCTTTTAAGCAAATGTATTTAGAACTAATTTACCTGACGAGATATGACTTAATTCAATCCAGTAACCAATCACGTAATGCCTCGTACTTCCTGCTCATACGCTGTGTTTAAATTGAACCCAAAACTGCCTCAGTGCTGATGATCTGGAACTGAGATTCCTATCAGTCGGAATAAACAGTGCCCTTCTAGATTCCTCCTGCAAACTTTCTTCTATTCACTTTGATTTTGGTTTTTCTGTAACAATCCCAGACAAAATACATTCATACTCACAAGCACAAGAAATACTGGCAAAGCATTCAGACAAGAATTCTTAAACATTGTTACCAGTTTTCTGCAAGTTAGCCTCTACCTCTTAGATTTATAAAATATTCAGTTGCACAGCAAAGAAAACTCAGCAATTTATTAATTTTTTGACAATGTAAAAAATAAAATGTGTCCTCTTATTCAATATAGGTCTGGAAACTTTAGTTAGAACATTTAGAAAAGAGAAAGAAATAAAAGGAATAATGATAGCAAAGGAAGAAGCTAAATTATCATTACTTGTGGATGACATGACACTCTTCGTAGAAGAGTAGAATCCCACCAAAAGACTTAATAGCCAAATTCAGGGCCAGGGATTTAGTTTGATCCCCAGTACCAAAAAAAAATTTCAGTACCATAGCTGTATACAAAGTCAACACTCAAAACTCAATACTATTCCTGTACACAGATAACAAACTCACTGAGAGAGAAACCATACCTTTTAAAACAGTGTCCAGAAAATGAAATACTAAGGAATCAACCTAATGAAGGAAGTAAAAGACTACACTACACTGAAAAAGGAGAGCAAAGAGGATATTAGAAAATGGAAAGATATCCCCTACTGTTGGGTAGGAAGAACCAATATAGAGAAAATACCATACTCCCAAAACTGTTGTATAGACAATGCAATCTTGATCAAAATACCAGTAACATACCTCGCAGAATTAGAGAAAACAATCGTAAAACACATTTGGAACCAGAAGAGACCTAAAATAGCAAAACAAGTTATGGTTGGCCTGGGGATATATCTCAGCAGCACAAGCGTCTGCCTGGCAAGGTCTTGAGTTCGATTCCAGTAAAAAGGAAAGAAAAGAAATTCTGGTCGACAAAGGCAAGGCAGGGGACATCACAATTCCTGATTTGAAATTATACTATAAAGCTACAGTGATTAAAAAAAAAAAAGCATGGTACTGGCAAAAAAAAGTCCAGACCTGAGAATCAATGGAACAGATCAGAAGATGTAGAAGCATCTCAGACACATTATTTTTGACAAAGAAGCTAAACACCTTCACTGGAAGAAAGACAGCCTCTTTAATAAATGGTGCTGGAAAAATTGGCTTCCCACATGCCAAAGACTAAAAGTAGACCCGTGTCTTTAATCATGCACTAAGCAAAGATCAAAATGGACCAAAGAGCTAAATATTAAAACAGGAACACTGAATGTGATGGAAGATAGAATAGGTAGAACTCTTCAAAATGTACCAATAAAATTAGTTTTTAAAAGTAAAGTGTGTAGGGCTGGAGGCTTAGCTCAGCGGCATAAGTGCCTGCCTTGCAAGCGCGTGGTCGTGAGTTCGATCCCCGGTACTGATAAAAAAAAAACAGTGTGTAAATTTGATTCAGTCGTGAGTTGGGGCAGGATCGTCGACAGCCTTCTCCTTCCTAGAAGTGTGACTGATACAAATGTCACAGCTCAGCCATGAGTTCTGAGCCTGTGGTTGTTTTTGCCCCATCACACTGGGTTTTGCTTAGATGCATTTCCCTCTCCCCACCCCGTGTTTCTGCAGTGGTTCTTCCTGAAGTCCCACTGAGCCAGGCAGCACCCTAGAATCCCACATAATAGCAGCACAGAAAAGTGCCCGAGTCTGGCCTTCTCGGGGACCCAGCAAAGTAGCAGGGGCTCTGAGCCTCACCTGCCTCTAATGGTCGGAGGCTCTAGATCTCCCCGAAAAACCGAAACTGCGACTTCAATGGAGTTTATTGAGCAGCTTGTTTCGGAACATCCCTGTGCGTGCGTGCGTGCGCGTTACTGAGAACTGAACCCAGGCCCTCACTCTCATCTCACTGATCTACGGCCCCAGCCTTTTTATGTTTTATTTCCAGACAGGGTCTCAATAAACCACCACGCTGCTCACGCTGGCCTCAAACTTGCAACCCTCCTGCCTCCTCCTCCCGAGTGCTGGGGTTACAGGCATGTGCCATTGCGCCTGGCGCGTCTCCGTCTTTACACCGTGGTCTTGTTCTTTTTATTCTGACTGTCAACTGCCCGGTCCACGACTTTCTCCCATCTTTGTCTTCCCCGACTGTCTCCTTGCCCTGCTGCCTTGCTACTGTTCTCGCTGAGCCCTCTGCCCTCTGCAGAAGCCTCCGGAGGCCACCGCGCTGCCCCCCTCCTCCTTCAAGGTCGACCTCCCTGCCACTCCCTGCTGAAGACGCACCCCACAGACACCCAGAGTTACCACCCTTCCCAGGTCTTGGTCCGAGATGTCTTTTTTCTCATGTGAGCTTCTGCAGTGACGTGGTAGCTTGAGGCCTGCCTCAAATCCCACCAGCGGGCCAAGAGGGTGCACTCCTGTAATCCCAGCACCCTGGGAGGCTGAGGCAGGAGGAACGCACGTTCAGGCCCAGCCTGGGCAATGTGTCAAGCCCCGTGTTAAACCACAAAGGGCGGGGCTTTCGGCTCAGCGCCAGGGTTATCTGGTAGCTCCTTGTAGAAGTGGTTCATCAAATAAACGTTACTGGGTTCTTCTCTGGAACAAAGAATTGAACAAGACAAGTAAAAAGAGAACCAAAGGGGAAAAAAAGTGGTGCCAGTGTTTACCTGAAAAGTGAAGGTGGGGGATAAGGGAGAAACTGGCTCTGCAGGGCAAAGTTAGGCCAAAGAAAGGAAAATTAAAAGTAAAAATAAAACAACACCCTGGGGGACAAGGGCAGGGTGTCGTGAAACTGCACCACAGCGGGCTCCTAGGCGGATTCGGACCTGCAGGAACCCGAGGGCACTGTACCTACGGTCCCGGGAGGAGTGCCGGGCAGCGCAGGGCTCCCGCCTCGCCTCTCTGCCCACCAGCCTCAGCCATGTCCTGTCTCCCGAATTCCTAGTACCACCACCCAGACACAGCAAAGTCCTGCTGGAGCCAGGGCCAAAGCAGGACTCTTCTTCTCGATCACCAAGTATCACTTCTAAGTGGCCACTAGTGGTCACCCCTGTCTAAGGAAAAAGCAGGAGCCCAGTGCTCAAGCAGAACCAAGGCCAGAAAGAGCCTAAGAACCCAGAAAGAAGACAGCCGGCAGCCCCAGCCAGCTCCCTGCTCTGGGCCTCTTGGTCAGGACGGGCTGAGATGAGCTTTCCTGAGCTTTGAATTTGGTTCCTTCATGTGGGGTCCAAAGAATCCGGATCAGTAGCCCGGTGCTCGACCCAAACCAAGCCTCAGGCCGTGCCCCTCTTCCCTCCAGGCCTCAGTGAGAGCTGGGTGTGAGTCTTCACTGGGTCATCTGGGCAGTGGGGGTGCGGGGCACTCTGCGCTTTAGTGCCCAGCCGGACCCTGGGCAAAGGCGGCTCCCTCCACAGGCCCCTCCCCTCGGAGCTCGCCCCGGACACTGGGGTTGGGGGTTCGGAGGCAGCTTTGGAGAGAGTGGTGCTTGTTTCTCTTACTGTCACTTTTGGGGCATGCACCCCCTTGGTGCAGAATGGGGAGCCTGTGGTCTGCACGAGGATTCACGTGCTCTCTGGATGCTTGGGAAGATGCCAGCGTAATGCATCTCACAGCCCAAATCCTAACCATCGTTTTAAAGGGATACACAAGTGCATTATTAATTATTATTATTATTATTATTATTATTATTATTATTATCACCACAGGTATAGGACACTGATGTCGCCACTGAGCGACATGTTATGGGAAATGCTGTTCATTCATTTTTTTTCTACAATTATTAAAGGAGCATCTAGCATGTGGCAGTCGCATTTCTGGGCACTGAGCCGCAGTGGTGAACACACAGAAACAATCAAATCACTGCAGAGCTCAGGTTCCAGGGGGGAGAGGCAGGAAACAAAGGCAGCAAACGTGAGAGAAAAGAAGAAGCGCCTAGAGGAGAGACCATTGTGGCCACTTTTGAGAAGGCACAGAGATGTAAGCCGGCTAGCCCAGGAACACGGGGCCTTCACGTGCAAAGGTCCTGTGGTGGAGACTCATGTCGCCAGAGTGCAGTAGAGGAAAGGACACAGACAGATGAGCATGAGTGGCTTGGGGGCCACTTTAGGACTCTTGCTTTCATGAAATCAGTGAAATCTGGAGCGAACTAGAGTCACCAGATGGCTTTAAGTTGGACCCTTTCATGTCCTGTGTTGTATTTATGGGGAATACATTTGCCTTTGCCCTCTAAGGCTCCTTTCATCTCTCTCTCTCTCTCTCACTCTCTCTCTCTCTCTCTCTCACACACACACACACTCACACATGCACACGCACACATTTTTCCCCTTCTCTGCATTTATTTTACATCTGCATCCCTGTCTCCTCTCCTCCTCCCCCTTTCCTTGTGGCTCTTCTCCGGAATGCTTTGCTGCATGCCTGGTCCTCCTTGAGTCTCGGCTGCGGACCTTCCCTCAGCTCAAAGCTCTGGAGCCCTGCAGCCCTCTGCTGGGTCCCTTTGTGTTCTCTGCCTTCTGTCCGGGCCGACGCCTCCCACCCATCACTGCCTTTGCTTCAGCCCCTGCTCGCCACAGCTTCCGGCCACACCCGCGGCCACCAGCCCTCCACAGCTTGAGCCATGTCATTAGCAAGACCCTGGGGGTGACGACCCATGGGGAGAACAAGCGGCAGTGGCAGCAGGGAGGGAGAGGGAGAGAAAGCTCCACCAGCCACTGCAGACAGAGAAAGGGCCACAGACTCCAGGCTTTGCTGCCTCCGAGACAGGGCGGGGATCTGATGGGAGCAGCGGCCACTTTCTTCTCTCCCAGAGGAGCCCTGCAGGTCCCCAACCAGGCCAGTCTTTCTCTGTGGTCCTGAGCTGGGCAGAACTTTGGCCCCCTGATCCTCATGCTCTGGCGTCACACCTATGGTCACGCTACACCGTGTTACAAATGTACCTAAAACTCAGCAAAATAGAGACTGTCCACATGGCCCCAGTACAGTTGCACACACCCTTCAAAGAAGAGGAGGGCAGAAAAACACGAAGTGTACCTTGGCAAAGGCTGGTGTACGATGTCTAAGAACCAGGAGCCAAAGGCAGAAGGTGTCAACAGACCAGAAGGGAGGCAGGTAAATCCAGCGTTGCACAAGACACTCACAGCCAGAAGCATGACTTGGAGGGCAGCAAGACAGAAGGATCCTTGCACCCTGAAGCAGGAAGGAGAGATTATTAACATTCTGAGCTAGACAAAGTGCACCTTGGCCAACTGGGTTACACCTGGGGTTTTCTTGAAAACTATCAATACGTCAAAGTGTCAGCTAAGAAACAGCCTCGATGCTATGGCTGGCATGGCGCACACAGCTGTCTTATAACAGTCCTTTGTTTTTCCTACAGGGCTTGCAGTGCGTGCCAGGTCACCTGGCGGGTAAAACAGTGGTGACTTTGGGGATGACCGGACGCACGTCAAGCTGGATCCCTCCGGTGAGGGACACGCCACACACCACAGCTGGCTTTAAAGATGGGGGAACACAGACCGAGGACAGCAGGTGGCCTCAAAGCTGAGAGCCACCTCCAGGTGACAGCAGTGAGGAGCAGGAACCTCAGCCCTGCAGACCATAATCTGCTGGATTCTGCCGACACCCGGAGCCGAGGCAGGTTCTTCCCAGAGACCCCAGCAAGAGGCCAGCTGGCTGACATCTCCATTTTGGCCTTGTGAGACCCGATGCGGAAACCCAGCTGAGTTCAGCTGTGATTTTTGGTCGAGAGAATGGTGGGATAATAAATGGCACCGTCTCACAATGCTACTATGTTTGTGGTCATTTGTCATGGCAGCAGTGAGAGACTAACACGATCTTCCCAATGAGGCAAAACTAAGAAGGGGCTGTTTGTGAAACTGGCCTTATGGAGCTGACTGTGACCATGAGAAGCAGCATGGAAAGTGTGGGAGCCAGGCCTGGTGGTGCACACCTGTAACCCTGGCACTTGGGAGGCTGAGGCAGGAGGATTCCACAAGTTTGGAGCCGAATAAGCAGCCTGCTGCCCTGGTAAGTGACTGTGGTCTGGGGAGCTGTGGCCACCCCAGGGCGGGGAAACAAGAAGCAAGAGCATTTCCTGAACTGTCACACATGTTCGGGTTCCAATGAGACACAATGTGGTGGATAGAGCCAATGGTGGTGGAGCGAAAAAAGCATGGTAGGACTTCTGAATATGTGTGATAGTTCAAACAATTTTTTTTCTTTTTTATCAAAAATGAGATATTATAGTACCCATTGATCATTTTCTGTTATTCGGTTCAGAAAGCCCTGTAATTCTTTCACTCTATGTATGGCTTAATACTATTGTGTTATGTTTGATATTATTGTATTTGAAACTATGCTCAA
>PVJX010017148.1:0-38921 GCA_004027295.1 Dolichotis patagonum | reverse complement strand
CCCACATGTCACCAGTGGAATAGAAGACACAGAAACAAACTCATTCACTTGCATCTATCTGATTTTTGACAAACGAACCAAAAATGTATAGGGGCATAAAGGCAGTGTCTTCGACAGATAAGACTGGGAAAATTGGATACGGTACCCATATGCAAAAGATTTGAATTAGATCCTTATCTCTTACCCTGATTATAATGGGTAATCAGATTATAATGGATCAAAGACCTAGATATAAGACAGGAAACCTTTAAACTGCTGAAAGAAAACACAGGAGAAAAACTTAAAGCCATATAGCACAGTCAAAGATTTCCTGAATTGGACACAACACCACAGGAAAAAAATAAAAGAATCAACAAATGGGACTGTATTATGTTAAAAAATGCTTCTGCACAGTCAGGGAAACTATTTACAGAATTAGAAGACAACCTTCAGAATGAGTGAAAATCTTTGATGACCACTGTTAGAGGATTAATATTTAGGATATATAAAAACTCAAAAACCACACCAAAAAAAACCCCATTAAATAAATGGATGAGTTAATTAAAGAAGATTCTCAAAAATTCTCAAAAGAAAAAATATGAATGACCAATACAAATATGTAACAGATGTTTAATAATTTTAGTCATTAAGGAAATCTTAATCAAAATTACATTGAGATTCCATCCCACATTGATTAGGATAGCTGTCTTCAAGCATACAAAATACAGTGAATGCTGAGAAGGATGAAAGAATAAAAAAACATTTCTGTATCACTGGTGGAAATGTGCACAACAACAATGGAAATCAGAATGAAGATTCTTCAAAAACAAAAATTAGATACAGCATTTGGTCTAGCTATACCACGCCTTCATATATTCGTGATAGAATCAAAGACAGTATAGTACAGTAATACAAACCACATCCATGTTTATTTTATTTTATTTTTAAATTTTATTTTAAAGAGGGTAAAATTAAACACAACAAAACAAAACAGAACACAAGAAAGCAAGGTAAGAGAAATAAATTTCAAAGCAAGACAATCAGAGATCTTCACTATCTATCATATTGAATTTTGTTTTCTTTCAAATAGTTGTCCATATATTCACATACAGAGAATTCACATGAAAAACATAGTATAGAACTGATCTGAACAGGACGAAGAAGGCGTTTTAGGTCTTCAAATCCAGACAATAGGGAAGCCAAGAATGGCTGTCATAGTGTCTCTCATTCTCTTCAAAACAGCTGTCCATACCTTTATGTGTGTTGAACTTAAACAAAACAAAAAAAACAGGCTAAAGTCACTCGGAACAAAGAATGATAGTATTGCTGGACTTCACATCATGATGCTTCGGAATCAGCACTGGGTACTGTAGTGTCTCTTTTTCTTCAAAGTAGTTGTTCATTTCATCATGCATTATGTAATTGGTTCGCATAAACTGTTTATAAGTTCTACGCATGCATGAGTCTCTCTATATATATCTGTCCTTTCTGTATTAGAGGGAAAAGCAAAACAAAGCAAGACAAAACAAAAGAAATTCCTAGAAACAATATGAAATGAAAAAGTCATATAAAACCACAATACAATGTGATATAAAATGGTTACTATGATTTTTCAGCGGTATATAACAATATTAATAAAAAAATTGGAGACATTATAAGACTTCAGAAGCAGGTAATAATCTAACCAAAGTGGGTATCCTAGTGAATCTTGTCATCTTCAGTGTAGTTGCCTATACTCTCAGATTTGATACTATCAATCATAACAGATTCAAATAAAATCAATACAAAATCAAATAAAGTCAATACAAAATAACAATCTAACAAACCAGATTCAAATAAGATCAGTCATAATAAGACAGTGTAAGTTATACAGGGCTTCAGATTAAGTTAATAAGAAATTAAGGATGATTACCATAATATATCCTGCTATTTTGGGGATAGCTGTCTGTGCCCTCAAATCTAGTGCAAGTAGACAAACTGGAACAGAGTATAACCCATCTAAACAGCATGGTGAGAATAATGTAGATTTTTAAATCCTTTTACACTATTAACAATATTCTCTGCCTTCCTTTTTTAGAAAACTCCTCCCCTTTACTCCCACAGGGTGCACTGTGCATTTTGGATCCTACTAACTCCTTCAGTTTTTAGATTGGGGGGAGCAACCTGCTACTTACCCTAACTGGTTCTGAACCTTCTGACTCCTGAGCTTGATCTCGAATTGTATCACTTTACCTATAAAAGCCTCAAGGTTTTCCTTCATTATAGCTGAGTAATTCTCTACTGCACAAAAGTATCATGTCTTTCCAACCTATCTGCAGGTGCTTGTCGAGTTGCCCCTATTTCTTTCTGGTTCCCTGTCACATAGAGCATTGCTTTCTCATATTTGACTTTATGTCCATAAACCATCTTTCGGGTTAATTATGTTTCCAATACAGAGCATCTCGATGGACCCTGATCTACTCTGCCTGTGTTTCTTTTTTTTAGTATATCAAGGCCATCTATGTTAGAGATTACTGCCAACCTTCTCTGCCTCATTTCTGCTATTCCTTTTTCTGTCATTGATTGTCTACTTTCCTCTTTCATTCCACTGTCTGCCCTGTTCATTAAGGCCTCTCTGCCACTGTTCCTGAAATTCTGGTATTCTTTTTCTCTCTCTCTAGAATGTCCTTCAGTATTTTTTGTAGGGTTGGATTGGTGGTCACAAATTCCACCAGTTCCTCTTTGTCATGGAAGCATCTTGTTTCTCCATTAATTTCTAGAGAGAGTTTTGCAGGATACATCAATCTGGGCTGGAGGTTATTTTCTTCCAGGGCTTGAATTACTTCGCTCCAAGCACTTCTTGATTTGATGGTCTGTGTCAAGAAGTCTGCTGTGCTTTTGATGGGTTTTCCTTTATAGGTGATCTGTTTATTTTCTCTGACAGCTTTTAATATTCTGTTCTTATATTGAATTTCTGGGATGTTGATTATTATGTGTCTGGGTGTAGCTCTGTTTTGGTTGTAGGTGGCTGGAGTTCTGTATGCTTCATACATCTGAATGTCATTTCCTTTTGTTATGCTTGGGAAGTTTTCCTCAATAATTTCTGTGAATAGCCTTTGTAATTCTTCTGTTATGACTCCTGCTTCTTCATTCACATTTTTTATTCTTAGGTTATAGATCCTCCTGTTGTCTTCTATCCTTTGTATTGTTACTGCCTATTTCCTTGTTATTTTTAAGGGATCTTTCCTTTCATAATCACACATTGCAAACCTGACTTCAAGTTTTGATAGTCTGTCCTTAGTTTCTTTCAAGCAGTTTTGCCAGCTTTCAATGGAGTTTTTAGTTTCCTGGTAATCCCTTTGAATCTGCTTCATGTATTCTAGGTTTTCTTTATATTCTTCATTGAACATTTCTCTCCTTTTGTGTTCCTCCATTCTTCCGTCTATGTCTTCTTGAGAGGTGCTTAGCATTTCTTTTATTAATCTACTTATATCTTGCTTAACTTGAACTAATATTTCAGTTTTGAGCTCTTTTATGAGGTCCCGAAAGATATCTCTTTATGTCCACTGATGCTGTGTTTGATGTTGCAAGTTTGCTTCCCTCAATCTCTTTTGTATTTACCTCTCCTGGATCAATATTCTCAGGATTGGGGGCTGGGGGCTTTTCTTATTTCTTTCTCTTGTCATGTTTTTTGTTTCTTCCATGTAACTGTATAGTGTAGTTCCCAGCCCCTTTCCTTGTTGGTTATAGTTCCTCTGAAGCATGCTGGCTAGGGGTTTCTGCCCTCTCCAGTCTGCGGTCAGTCACTGAGGTGTAGGCAGGGGCAGTGTATGCTGTTCCCTCCCCTCCAGGCCAGTCAACCTTTGTGGGCCTTCACTGCGTCAGTACATGCTGTGTGTAGGGAATTGGCTTGGGACAACTTATTGGGTCCTGGTCAGGGGTGTGAGCCAAGCCAAGCAGATCCCACCAATCTGCTCTGGGAGGGGAGCAACCAACTGAAGTCACTGCCATTCCCAGTTCAGGCCCGTCCTGCCTGACTCCAACATGTTGTCCAGTTGGTCACCCCTTTCCCATGGGAGGGTGTTACACCCAGCACTCACAGATGTCTCTCTCTGGCTCCATTCTCTGTTGGGCTCCCTGACCTCTGACTTCAGCGTGGCTGTGGCATGATTTCATGGTGGATCTGGGCGAATCATGTGTGGGCCAACTCAGCTCCATATGCGGGCTGGCTCAGGCCAGTCCCTTTGGCATGGGTTCGAGCGCTCAGGCTGGACTTGGCGGCATTAATTCAGGCAGCTCCGTGAGAGCGCCGTGACCGCTAATCTTAGCTTCTCTAATGGTAGCCCTGGGACTTCATGTTTGAGCAGCTCTTTTCCCTTCAGTTTCTTCTTGGGTCGAGAGAACCCATCTCCCTCTGTCTGGATCTCTCCAGAATGTTTTATTCTGGCATTTGAGCTGTCTCTCTCAGAGAGGCTCCATATCCTGCTGCTTATGGGTCCTCCATCTTTAGCTCCTCCCACATCCATGTTTATAGTGGCACAATTAAGCAGTCTAGCTATCATCAAGAGATTAATGCATCAAGAGCATGTAGTACTATACACAGCACAGTTCTATTCAGCCATAAAAAGGAAATGAAATCATGTCATTTGCAGGAAAATGGGTGGAACTAGAGACCATCTCATTGAGATGAAATAAGCCAGTCTCAGATAATAAAATAGGGGGAAATTTCATGACTTCTGTTGTATAAGAGTTCTAAAAATAAATAAATAAATAAATAAAAGTAAATTTAAGAACAAAGGGGAAAAGACAGGAAAATAGAAAATAGTCTTCTAGAGATGAAGAAGAGTAGGTGAAGGGGGAAGAATCAAAATATGGCCTATGATTGTACTGAATTAGCATAAAGAATGTTAATATGCTGCAGTACTAATGTGCACCAATAAAGAAGATCTTCATTGCTAGATGTTGGCGTCAGTCTTAATATGGACAGTTGTAAATGGAGTTGGATGAAGGTCCTGCTTCTATAGTGATGTTTTCTAGACCTTTAGGTTGATCACATTTCTTCTTTTAGGACATCAGTTTTCTTTCCTGAAAAATAAGCAAAGCTAAGAACTGCACTTTCCTCGCTTCAGGAAGCATTAGAATGAACTCAAGTTTCTGACTTGGCAGACCTAGAGTGAGGACAGAGGCTTCATATTTCTAAGGAGTTCTTTCTGCCTCCTACTGATATTGAGCACAGAGTCAAGAGTATGAGTAATCATGTTAAAGAATTAGTGAGAGACAGGATTTGACAAATAATGTGGTATTAAAACAGCTTTGTGGCTATGACACGTAGGCTTGATTTTGGTAACTTGGCTGGCTTGGGAGCCACCCGGAGAATTGATGGAGCACAAATCTGGGTGTATCTGGGTGGGTTATGGAGATGTGGCGTTCGGTGCTTCACTAGGTCTTTTCCCCTTCTTCCGGCATTCGTTCCATTTCTAGTCACCATGAACTTAGCAGCTTTGTTTGCCACTCTCTTCTGCCATGATGTTTCAGCTTTGGCACCAACCATGCATGAACTGCATCCCCTGAAACTGTAAGCCAACTCACACCTCTCTTCCTTTAAATTGTGCATGTTGAGTATTGTGTCCCAGCAAAGGGAAGACTGGCTAATACATGGATAAAAGAAGCCTTGGGGATTATAACTCACTCTGATATTTGTAAACAAATAAACAAACAAAACACATGAAAATTTCAGAGAAGACAAGTGATTGGCCCACATTAACTCAGAGCTAGAGTCCCCACCATGGACTGAAGGCTCCTCTTCATTCTTTCTTGATTAGATTTCTTCAGCCAGAGCATGGACAATGGATAAAAATGAAAATAGCAGCTAGCATTTACTGGGTCGTGGCCATGTGTCAGAAGCATTAGAAGAAACTGGATTCTCTTGAATGACTTTTGCACTTCCCAGTCAGTACTATCAGTACCTTTAACCTTTTGTGATGTTAATCTTGGTTGTCCACTGCACTGGTTTGAGAGTCACCTCGAGGGTTAGCAAAGCACACTTCTCGGTGTATCTGGATCAGTAGTGGGGGTGTCACCTTGGGAATTAGTTCAGGTCTCTGGTCCCTTGTTACCAGTGTTCCCTTGTGCTTTGTCTTCAGCCTTCCACGATGTGAGCAACTTTGCTCCACTACAACCTTTCGCCATGGTGCTCCTGCCTTTAAGCAACGAACTGGAGCCTCTGAAACCGTGAGCCACAACCTCTCCTCCTTTGATTTGGTCTGTGACGTATGTTGTCCCATCAGCAGAAAAGCTGACCAACACACCTTTCAAATAACTTCTACAAATCCTTAGAGATATCTCACATGTCGATGGCTCTGTCAGGTTTCTCTGCCTGCTTCTGGCCCCTGGCAGCACACAGGCCGCTAGAGTTCGCTTCCTGGGTCTACTGGCTGGCAGCTCACCACCACAGCTGCTCCCTGCTCCCCAGGGCTGTTCGTGAAAGTCTGATGAGTTGGGCCCCACACAAATGCAGATGTGGCCATGGTTCTGGAGCCACAGGCACCAAACACCATGCAGTCTCCGGAGGCGTCTGCCTGCCAAAGCCTCCAGTGTTTCAGGCAGATAGTGGAGCCCCACAGAGGCACTGCCCAAGGTGAATAACTCCTGCTGCTTCACAAAGCCACAGGCTGCCCAACTTTCTCATCCAAACAGGTCTGGAGTTTCTTCTCCAGGTGCAGATGGTGGGGAAACTGATAAACCGGTTTCCTCGTTCCCCTTTCTTTCCTTCCTACTGGTCAACCTGCTGTCCTTTTAGTTAAGCTATTTGTTGGCTCTCAGTTAGGTTTCTCATGTTTGGCATCATCATCCTGACTTAGAATTCCTTGATGTAGCTTGCACTAGGAAGAAAGTCAGTTTTCAGTGGTTTCATTGTTGTCTTTGTCTGTGATTTATATATACGTCAGTGAGAAATTAAAATGCTGAAGCAAGGACATGATTATAATTTTTAAAAAATATATATTTGAATGAATTTTAGAATTTTAGAAAGGTAGCAATGGAGAGTACAATTTGCGTATATCCCACACCAGCTAACACAAACGTTAACATGCTTACATGACCATGGGATAATGCTCAAAACCAATGAATCAGCCAAGGCAGAACTATTAACTTATCTATACCTACTTGTGAACTTTACCATATTTTTTTCCTACTAGTGTTCTTTAAGAATCTTATCTAGGGTTCCACTGTTCTTTGGGTTACATTTCCTTACTTCCCTCCACTCTTTAAGGGTTTCTTAATCCTTCCTTGCCCTCTACGACCTTGATACTTTTAGGGTGCTGCTCACTTACTTTGTCACTCAGTTTAGAGCTACCATTCCGATGTGTTCTTATGTTACAGTTGTACGGTACTTTTTCATCAATAAGAAGGCCACAGAATAGTAATGCACAGTATCAAGGAATTCATGATGCTGTCATTTGATTTCTGGAGTGATGCAACCTTGACTACATTATTAAGGTAGCTCCTGCCACATTTCTTTATAAAGTTATCATTTGTCCTTTATAATTGATAGTTATCTTGAGGGTGATACTTTGAGACTACATAAGTACCCCTTTTCAGCACCAGTTTTAGCATCTATTATCTGATTACATCCTCAAAAGTTGCTGTAGTATTTACCTAATGGGATTTTTCTATTTCTTTTTTTCTTAACATATGGTATTTTGAATCTTTTTGGAGGAAAGAATTTATTTCATTCCCTAAATGTGTCATTGCAAACTTATGGATGTTCATGCTTTATTCTGCAGGTTAGAAGAAAAGCTATCATTTGTATTACTGCTCTAATTGTTCAACTTTGGCCATTTAAAGATTTTTCAGGTTGGCTCCTATATTAAGAAGCAATATTTACCGATGATGTACATTGGTGCCATTGCTTTATAATTGTACAGTGCAGCTCTCTGCAGCATAATCATTACTTGAGAAACTTGTTGAAATATATTTTTCCATACTCTCAATTATTTTGTTGAGACAAGTTCTCACTGTATAGTTCAGACTGACTACGTAGCTAAAGTTGGCCTTGAACTCACGTCAATCTTACTGTCTCAGCTTCCCAAGTGCTGGGGTTACAGCTATGTGTCACCTCTCCCTGCCCTACACTTTCAATGTTCTGATTCATTCAAACATGAGATTTCAGCCTCATAATCAGCATTTTAACAGAATATTTGAGAGACTGTTATTATATTGGGTCCCGGGACATGTCGAGGAAGACTGATTTAGAGAAGATGTTTTCTTGTGTACATTCTTCAGACATTCCTACCCATAAATCTTTATTAATTTCAACATATCAATCTACCTACCAACTGGCACACATATACATGCATACACAATTGTACTAGATATTCTGTCTTATGAACATTTTATAGTCAATATTTTCCATAAAGTTTCTCTATGAGAATGAACATGCTTCTGCTGTGCCATTTGCAATGGCTATTTTATGCACCACCACTCCTTGGATGGTCATTATTAGAAATACTGTTCATACATACATGATGCATACATGTACATGTGTAACCAATTGTTTCCTTACAGCAAGTGACAGGTGAAACTGTTGAAATGAAAATTATTTCCCTGGTTAAACGTTTGGAAAGACATTGAAAATTTGCTCTGGGCTGACAGACTGTCTATAATGGCACTTCTACCCTCACACTTCACCAAATCCTCAATCATGTTCTCCTAGTCAAATTGGTAGAAGTAGCTATCTAGTTTTCCTGTAGTTCAATGAACATATAAAATATCTTTAGCCACTTATATTTCTTCTTATTGATTGCAAAGTTGATGTCACACTCCTTGATCTAGAATACTAAAAGGGAAAATGAAGGTCTTATGAAAGTTGACTTGGTGATAAAATGGAAGGTTAATTGTGCAGTTGAGAGCTGGGGATGGGAGTTGGGTGTTCACTCAGCTACTGAATAAAAAAGGGATGTAAAAAAGTGGCTTCTTGTCTGTACTCCCAACACAGCATCTTTAATTATAGTTATTATAATGGTCTATAATCATTATTTGTCCCCCAAGTTATAAAGGGCTCATCAAATGAGGCCAAAGGCTTTATTTTGCTTGATTTGTAGCCTTCCATACCCATCTGGCAAAGTATTTAGCATCTAGTTGTATTCTTAGTATCTCTTAGCTAGAAGAATAAAAGATCATCACATTAATATTAAAATGTCTGGAATCACCCTTGTTCCAAAAGGAGGGGATGATTCACTCTACTAAGTCAGTATCAACAGCTATACAGTCTTTCTACTGAAATCTATCATTTATTGCTGAGTGTAATTGTTGTTTTCCGGCATGTTAACTTTTTCCATCTTATCATTTGTACTCTGTCCGTCCCACCACACGCACACAGTTTCCATGGACTAAATTAGTTAAAAATAATGAAACAGACTTAAAATTAAGAGACAGACAGAGAGAGAGAGAGAGACTGAGACAGTGACAGAGACAGAGACAGAGACAGAAGGGGAGAGAGAGACAGAGACAGGGAAAGAGAGAGAGGATGTCAGATGGATAATTGAAACCCAGTGCTGGCTTTCAGGTAGCCTCTGCTTACTAAGTAACTTGGGCTGGAAATTGCAATTGCTTCCCTCCTTTTGTAATTTCAAAATCTCTCATTAAAAATTTATAGTGGGCAGTCATCCAGCTATTTATGATTATGTCTAGACATCTGAAAAACAGCAGACGGTGGCAGGGTTGATTTGGGATTTTCACTTGTCTTGGTGACCAGAGCAGAGATGATCAGATCAATTAAGTAGAAATCTGATGTTGAAGCCACCAGAGGAGTTGACTTGAGGGAAAACTGGTTACCGCCTGTCCGATGGCTGGGACCACAGGTGAATATTCACGGTTTGCTGTCATACATGGATCAGAAAGAGCGTTGTGTTAGTCTGCTCGGCTTTCCATAACAAAACAGCATACATCAAATGGATTAAAGAACGGAAATTTATTTTCAACATAGTTTTGAACATTGGACCAAGATCAACATTCTGTCAAATTTGGCTTCTGGTGATGTGTTCCTTCTCAGGTTGCACATGGTACCCTCTCATTGTGTCCTCACATAACCTTTTCTCTGTACATATCTTCTCCTACTGTACTTTTCCTTGTTATTATTAGGTACATTAGGTATTCACACTAGTCTCATTTATCCTTAATTACCTCGCTAAAGGCTCTGTATCCAAATACAGTCTCAATGTGCATTAGGGCCTTACAACATGATTTTTTTTTCAGGAGGTGGGGTATAGATGAGCCTAAAATAGTCACTGACTAAATAAGAAAGGCCCATTGAAATTGTCTTGCACAAGTAAGTTGAGCCACTGTATTTAGACAATATTCATTAATTGCTTCTGTGGCAGGGAGACCCCTTAGTCAGATATCTTCTGGATAGGTTATTAGTTAACATTCACAGGCTGTTCAGAAACTATCTAGTTTTATTGACATTGTTCCTGACAAAGTTCCCAGAGACAGAGAACATTCAGGACACCCAAGGGTAAGGATGGGCATCGATGAGTCTTATGGCCACTAGCGAATTCTGACTGTCAGAGACAGAAGCTCACAGTAAATGATATCTTGTAATCTATGTCAGCAGAGAGAGGCTGAAGCAATGAGAGAATGCACGGTTCAGTGCCCAGATTTTTCCCATTAAAGAGTGTGCATTTGTTTGCTTGTGGGGTAGTGAGCTACGTGTAATTTTTAATGATGTGGCAAACTGGAAGCACAGGACATTCTCAACCTATGCATGGAAACATCATAAAATCACAGAAATTTAGAAACTATACACTGGCAGAATTGAGGAATACTAATGATCTCCGCATTTCTTTGAAGCTTCATAATTGAAGAGGTAAATCTGTAATACTTGCTGCCTGGCTATCTTAGTTATTTTTCTCTTGTTGCTGAGACAAAATATCCAATACCTGAAGTTAAAGGGGGAAGGGTTGATTTAGGTCACAGTTTTTACAGGTTTCAGTCTATACTCAGCTAAATCCAAGGCCGGTTGGCTTGGCAGAGGGGCATGGCAGAGGAGAAAAATTGACAGTGCTCACAAGGTAGCAAATACAACAAGTGACCTCAATAGCGTCTTTTGGCCCCTTTTATCTTATTGAAACTATTCATATCCTTAATTCTAGAGCCTTTGAGCCTAGCATTGGACCATGAATAACCTCCAGCATCACACACTCTAGACCCAGCCACCTCTGAGAAAAGCCCCATCTATGACTGCATGAGGCTTTGTTGTGGGGTGGGTGGGGGGACATGTAGACATAAGCCATAACACTGCCTGAGGCTGATAAAGAAAAACCACTTGGTCAGAGATAGGATGGCCACATTCTCTCTCCTATGAACTGGGAATTGAGAATGAAAAGAAAAACCTGGCTGATCTATGCTGAAGTGTGAAACTAAGGGTATATCAATGCAGGCACTATGAGAAAATACTTTCTAAATGGAGCCAGTAGAAGCTATTTGGCAGAGAGAAAAGAGTGAATTAAATATGCAAAGAGTTGCCAAGATGGATTGTGGGAAGGGAGAGACAGGAAGGAAAGCAAATGCAAGAGAGGTGAAAAAATGGAAAACTGAGATTGAGACAGATCACTTAGGTTCTCATAGGCACAAGTAAATTCTGGCTGGCATGGCCACCACTGTGGGCGCATAGGCAGGAGCCCTCCCGAGAATAGCAGAAGCGATATTGTGGTGAGCTTTGACAGCGTCGAAATAGCTTTACTAGTTTTAGAGTTCAGTCTCTGGTATAATATTTAGTTCACACTGTAGTTTAAATGCCAGAAGTTTATCACAATGCAAAAAAAAAAAAACCAAAAACATAACCATTGAATCAAATATTTTCAAAATAACTGAAGATGTTGATAGAGCCCAGAAATACTTCTTATGTGTCTTTCTTGCTCTTCTATGGCTTGCTGTTCTCACACAAGATAGACTCTTGTAGAGCAGTACAGTAAAGGGAGATTGAACATGATGTCTTTAGTTCCCTCATTTTGTAGGTGAGAATCAGATGACTTCCAAGGTCTCAGATCTACTTAGCAACAAATCTAAAAATTGTGACTGACTCTCATAGTGCTTTTTGCCTCTTGTCTTTATCTGTTTAGTCCAGTAGTTTACAACTATTCAGTATTTTAAACACCATGATGAAACTATTGTTTAACATAAGACAACTTAATTAATAATACTTTGAGTGACTTAATATAGACATTGCCCCAAGAAACACAGAAGCACATACAGAGAAGGGGGTGGCACTCAGGAGCACAAGCTGTGTCCTACTTGCTTATGCTCTGGTACACCTGTGGTCCCTGGAGGGCCCCTGAGACACTCCCAAATTTCTGTAAGCAGAGCTTGGCAACCCTGAATACTGCTCTACCGAGACATTCCCTACCTTTACAGCACATGGTCTAGGAAGATGCAGTATTTACAAAAAAGAATGTCAAAGAAATACTTTTACTACAAAAGATTACACTGTAACTTATATATTTCTACAAAACCGCAGTGGTGATGAGGGCTAGAAATGAATCTGAGATCTGGCCTATGGCAACTTATTAAAAGACATTATTTATTCATCTTCTGAAGACGCTAAACTTACACATGGACTTGTTTCTGTCTGTTAGACTGAAGATCCATCGCAAATCAATAGAAGTTTGGGTGAGCCAACGTGTTGTCATTGCTCCCCAACACGTAAGTTAGACACAAATCATTTTCTAATTTCCAAGATGCTTACTAATCCTCCAAACATCTTTGTGTACCAGGAGGAATCTGCTGAGCTCTGTAAGAATCTAAAATTCCCTCTTTGCAGCTGCATGTTTGTTCTCAGGGAGGCATGCCAGCAGCCCTAAAAAGGAATTTCCTGGACGTCCTATGTAATGAAAGAACACAGATCGCAGTAATGAGAGTGTATGATAAGGATTAACGGAGGAAATGTAGCAACCTCCTCCAAATGAGACACAAACATGAGGAGATAGAGTTAAACTGCTGAACAAGGGGATGACATTTCTTGTGTGACTAGTTAGTGGATGAGTTCCAAAACCGGCTTTCTCCTTACCCTCTCCAGCTGTCAAAAATTACACCAAGGGCCTCATCTAATAATATTCTCACACCACTTTGAACGTGAAATGGCACTGAGATGGGAAAGAGAGATTATTCTGAAAATTCAGCTTTCATATTTAGCCTTGCACATTGGAAATAACAGTACAACTAAGTTATGTTTCCTTAAATATAGAGTATTGGAAAAACTTCCGGACATGTCATTTGAATAAATTAGGATACTTTTCCTTCAGTTAACATAAAAAAGAACACCAGAATAATGCCTAAGAAATATTTTTAAAAATCACTGAAAAGGTAAATGAAGTAAACCTAAAATTATATAAATTTAAACATGAAAGGGCATAAGTTTAATGCTTTAAGAAAGATGTGAATGTATTTTCAATAAGACATTTGTACATACTATTTTAACATTTTAAGGACTTAAGTGGAAACTGGCTGAAGCTAAGATTTTAAAAAATCCTGTTGTATAATTATAATTCTGGTACTAATATATTCTTATTTTATCTACATTAAAATATATAGAGAGGAAAGCTATTATTGTGCTAATCTTACTCTTTATTCAAGACTTCTAAGTACTCTGGTAATAGGCTCTAAAGAAATTCTTGGACAAATATATTCCCATGTAAGAAAATTCCAAAGCAAACCATAAAACTATATTATCATCATGAATGATGTAATTAAAATTAATACTCTGTATTGAAGTCACCCCCCCAAAAGACTTTTATTTCAATATCTGCTTTTATAATTTCAAATAATGGCAAATTGAAGTAATAAATGTGTTCCTATCCAAATTCATTTAGGGAGACTCAAAACTTAACCTGAAAATGAGAAGGGTTTGCAAATAAACTGTTTCATTATCTTCTCTCTATCATGACCCCATTCAGTTTGGTTGGGATAGTTAATTATAAACCAAGACAGAAAAACTGAGTATGTGAATAATATTGCTGGGATATCTTAATAAAATGAGCCAGCTGTATCTGAACATACAGTATTTTTATTCTGCAAAGAGGTGAAAGCTTTGAAAGATATTTTGGTTTAAAGTTAATGTCTTCTACCACTATGCAAATTAAATTTGGAAGCCCATATCTTTGATTGATTAAGTGTTTAACCTTGGTCACCTCAGACCCTGGGGCCTTAATTTTCCTAGCTGTAATATGAGAAAGTTGAATCAGAGAATTTCTTAAAGAACCTTTAAGCATTCGTGATGACAAATATAAAAAATGTTTGCAAAGTATATTTTGCCATGAAAATAAAAAGGAAATTACTTATCAGTGAATAACTTATCACTAGCAACAAAGTCTACAGCTGTCCTAGACTCCATGTGTATTAAATATACCAAAGGGAAAATCTGACTTAATTTCCGTAGTTGAGAAAATTAAAGAGAAAGTATGAAAAGCCTGGGCCATCAATGTGAACTATACGAAGGACTACCATTTAAAATGAAAACACCCTGACATTCCATTATTAAATTAATTATTACATATAATTTCTCCCAGAAAAGTTTTTAAAAGGATCTTAACTCTCATCATTTCAGCCATGTAAACAAAGTAATTATTTTACTCTTCTTATTTAAATTGTTCGTGTAATTGTATGAGTGGACCTGCGTAACTAAAATAAAGTGACATTTTTAGATGTCTGATAAAACGCTGTAACATTTGAAGTTTTCCTATATATATACTGGATCCAAGAAATATACTTTATTGGCTTCAGACAATAGATCTTGATAGATCTTCAAAATCTGTCTAGTATAGAGAGGTAGTCTTTTAAAGCCTACATGTAATGTACAAACTGACTCTGGAGAAGTTCTTCAATTAGTGTTTCTTGAATGAGTACATTCTGGCCTCATAATCCTTCAACATTTACTGTCTTGTCACCTTTCTTCCTTCTTCCCTTCCTTTTGGAGGTGAGGGGTGGAAGCAACACCATTGACTGTTATGTCACCTGGGTGACATAGGAAACCTATTTTGTCAAAGCTCTGTGCACTCCCAAGCCTGCCAGAGTAGATGGTCACTGTGAGCCCAGCACGGTCCTAACAGGCAATGGACAGGGTCTCCCTCTTCCCTGCCTCCTTCCTCCTCAGATCTGGGTGAAGTCCCCTTTTTCCCTTTCTACGGTGCTGTAAGTGTGACTTCGTCTTAGATCCCTGTCCTCCATACGCATTATTGTAAAATTTAACCCTTCTCTTTGTACTCAGAAATATCTTTATCACACAGGTTACTGCTCTTTGCCCCAGTGCCCCAAATGGTTCACCAACATTAGCCTAGCAGCAGAAGGACTTTCTCAGCCCTTAGCTATAGTTACATGAAGCCTCATGAGAATATTTGCAAAAACAATCTACAGTGGTCACTTATTTCAAAAAAGTAGGAATTACAGAAATTGTCTTTGCCATAAAAATTGATATTATCTCAGAATGCATGTTTTATGGACTGAAGTTGATATGTCATTGCAAAACATATCTGAAGTATCTAAAGAACCATACCTTTTTATCTGAGTGGAAAACGTTTCTCAAACAAAGAAAAAAGCCATAAAAATGAAGTCAATCCTGTCTTTTGTGGCATCGTGGTTGGAACTGGAGAGCATGATGTAATGATGTGAAGTGAAATAAGCCAGACACAGAAAGACAAAGGCAACCCATTCTAGCTCATAGGTAGAAGGTAAACAAGTCAGTTTCATAGAAGTGGAGGGTAGGATAGTGGTCACTGAGGTTAGGGGGGTGCAGGGAAGGGAACACAAAAGGAAATCATATAATAAGTACCAAAACCCAGTTACATAGGCAAAATGAATTCAGATGTCCTATACTATAATGTGATTTATTACACATTTGTAAAGCACTAGAAGAGTTCAAACACTCCCAGTGCAAAGAAACAGCAAATGTTTAAAGAGACAGAACAACCTATTACTCTGACTTGATCATTATACATTTTGTGTATTCTGAATTATCATATACACAATTATTATATGTCAATAAAATTAAATAAACCAATGGGTTATGATCAATTCAAATACATAAAGATGCATTTTATTGCAAAACATCTGGTTTGAGTCTAGCTCAAGTTGGACATGATTACACTTAAGTGACCTTTCTCTTTTGTCTGTACCTAGTAAAAATATCTCTCTGACATAGGAATTTCACACAACTCTTTATTTACAAAACAACTTCCTACTTAACCACCCATCAACTCTCTTCTACTACTTCATCCTCTCTACTTTGGTAGTTGACTACCTACTTTTTCATTGCTGAAAGAAAATACTTGACACCCAAAGCTAAAGGAGGGAAGGTTTATTTCAGCTCACAGTTAGTACAGAGTTCAATTCCTAGTTGGCTGAATCCAAGGCAGTATAGCCTGGCAGAGGGGTGTTGGAGAGGAGGAACAGACCATGGCGAAGCAGGACAGGCAGAAGGCAGTGAAACAGTGAAGCCTGCCTCTCCCTTTGTCCCTTCCAGGATAGCTGCCTTTTGGGTGGTGCCACCTACACCCAAACTGGGTCTTCCCATCACCCACACCCAGAGAGATGTATGGTAAACCAATCAGAAGACTCATTCAGCAATCACACACCTTTAACTCCAGAATCACACCCTTCATCCCAGCATCCCACCTTTTAGATCCAGCCACCCCTGAACACATGAGGTTTTGGGGTGGCAAGTCTGGATACCAGCAGGTACATATTTTCCTCCAGCATCCCTCGCTGATATTCACTATCCCACCATGGACTGCTTTCTTGTTTGCTGGAAGTTTCTCCTCATCCTCACCACACCAGGGACTTCATGCCTATCATTCCTTTCAACTCAACTGTCCTCTCTCCAGCTAACTTTTGCTTATTTTTCAGGTGCCGACCTACTTGTTAACATCTCAGGGAAACCTTCTCTCTTTCCCATACATCATGGCTTTCATGAGGACTTTTAGCACAGAATAATTTGTGTGTATTTGTTTATTGTTTATCGTCACCATCAGGGAGAAGAAGCCATGTAAGCTGGGACTAGTTTTTTTTCCATTAATCACTAGTTGCTGCTCAAAAATTATTAATGAATAAGTGGTTGATTAAACAAAACAAAAATGATTTCAATTAGGCACATATAAGACATAGCAGTTCTGATTCTGAGCAAATTACATAAACATAACCTTTCCACCTAAAAATTATTCTCTGTGTTCACCAATACATAGATGTAACTGTACTTTTATTTTCAGCTAATATAATGGTATGGTCTGTGTTTCTTTCGTGTGTGTGTGTGTGTGTGTGTGTGTGTGTGTGTGTTTGTTTTCAGACACTGTATTTGGCATAATGTCTACACAGAAATTGTACAATATTTTTATTTTAATAATTTGGGAGCATTTTTTATTTCTCTAACATATGGAACTATTTTTTATGGAACTATTTTTATTAATGTTAGTAATACCTGATATTTCCTAAATACTTGCTACGTTTCAGTCACTATGCTAAGTATTCCTCGGGCATTTATTATGCCAATCATCCCACAAACAACTAAAATTTATTACTGTTTCTGCTTTAAAGAGGAGGAAAAAAGAGACTAAGGGAACTTCAAAAATTATTAACGATCAAGTAGCTGTTTCTTGGAACCGGCCCTTGAGTCTAGACTTTTCTGATTTTAGCCCAAGTTCCTAAGTACTTTGAGTGAAGTTAATGTATTCAGCTCATTATAAAGCAAAACTCGCCAATATTTTCCTTTCAAAACATCCCAGGGTATTGCTAAGATTTATAAATAAGTAAGATAGCACCAAGAAGTTTGAAATCTGAAATCAAAGTTAATGGTAACAGTAAAAATGCCTTCAAATATCCTTTGTACTGTTTTGCGTGTATTATCTCATTTAATCCTCATAGAAGGAATCTGCTAGGCCTCATTAACCCCAACTTCCCCAGTCAAGGATGAGAGAAGGAGTTTATTAAGGTTAGTTATAGCTTCTGAAATTTAACTGCTATCTCATGGCTATTTAAAGATAAATCGAAATTAGGTCCTACATCTTTCGGACTTCCAGCCTCAAGTCCAAACTCTTAAACAGGGTGTAACAGGCACACCCGCCCCTACCCTGCAGCCATGGCAAGCCCCAGGAGGTTGTGATTCTTTCCAGTACACCAGCTCGGGGCCTGGGGTAACTCAGGTGCAAGCCCAGGTACTACTTGGGCACTGATACTCTGAGAAGCACAGAGAAGCAAATCACTACGTACATAAGTCTATATACGCCTGTTGAGACTTTTTAAGAAATATAAAATTTCATTTTAATTGACACATACTATTTGTGCATGTTTATAGGGTACAATCCAATAACTCAATCTGTGTATACAGTGTTCAATGATCCAATCAGGGTAATTAACATTGACTCCAACATTCATCATTTTTGAATATTCGGAATCTTTAAATTCTCTTCTTTGAAATACGTAACACTGGGGGCCAGGGATTTAGCTCAGCGGCATAAGCACCTGCCTGGCAAGTGTGAGGTCATGAGTTCAATCCCTGGTACAAAAAAAAAAATATATATAATACTTTGAAATAGGTAATAAATTTTGGTATCTGTACTTAGCCTAGTGTGCTGTAGATCCCTGGAACTAGTTCCTCCTACCTGGCTGTGAGCTGCCTCCCCCTCGCTCCCTGCCTCTGGTGGCCAATGTTCCGCTCTCTGCTTTTATGGGATCAGTGGGGTTTTACGCCATATGTCAGCCCACTGAATAGGAACAATCGAGACTCTAAAATCACTTTGGATTTCAGCCATTCCTTCTGAGAGACAAGTCTTGTTTAAAAACTCTTACCATGCAACAGTTTCCTCTTAATTGCTGGAAAAACTGAGATTTCTAAAATTTAGACATGCAGATAGTCAAATGGTATCATTAGTGTGCTAGCATTCTAAAATGTAATTTAATACTATCTGTCATTTACTCTTATAATATGAAACGCCACTGTCTTTTAGTCTTAAAATTGGAAGGCTTTATACATTGTCATTTTGCTGTTCTTTAAAAGATTCTCCGTCTCTCTGTCTCTCTGTCTTTCTGTCTCTGTCTCTGTCTCTCTCTCTATATTTGTTTGCATGTATATGGATGCATATATTTGTTTATATGTCTATGTGTATGTCTACACATATATGTAAATGTATATATGAATTAAAATTATAATATATATTCATTTTTCTTAAAGGGATTCTTTCTTTGAGATTTGCTTGTTTAACAGGTCACATTTAAAAGATTTACGATTACCTTTCATTCAGTTTTCATCCATATTTGTTATCTATAATGCCAGGTCTCTAAAACCAAAGTTGCCAGTGAATTCATGGGGATAGTTTTATTGGAGAAAGATAAGAGAAAAGGGTGCTCTTGTTACTTAAAGGGAAACATAAAATAGTTTTGGTTGTAAAAAATCATATTAAATGTCCTGTGTGCTTTACTTAATATAAGAGCCTTGGTTCCCCATTACAGGAAATTCCCTGCACTTATACTGTCTGTGACCTGCATTATAATAATCACACTAAAACTCCGTTTGCCAGTCAGTCAACTTGCTTGTCTGGATGACTATATAACATAAATCCTTACTCAACTTTTATTGTGTTTTTTCCTACAGCTTTGAATTGACATTAAAAGGGCCCTTGATTCTAGTATTTGTTCTAGTATTTGGGCTTAAGTAACAGAGCAAGTTTATTTTTCTCTCTTTAAAAATTGCCACCATTTCCTTTCCATCCAGACTACAGAAACCATTTTTCCCAGTGAGACCTCAACAGGCATTGTTTGCTTAGGAATCTGTGTTCCCAAGCAAAATTTTGCATTCAGCCCAGGGCATTAGAAACAGATCTCACAGACTGAGCTCTGAAGGTAAGTTCTGCTTGGAGATCACCGAGTGTGACAGAGCTGCCTGGCTGCTGTCATTTGTATGTTGACACTGTCTCCCCCTCTAGAAGTCCAAGAGCAGAGGTGGAAAAACTGTGGCACACATGCTGCAGTGAGCTGTTACTGGAAGCTCTAGAAGGTTCGCTGTCACTGGAGAGGACTTACAGGCTCCTGTCTTCTGCATGCTATGTGAAGTTCCACATGTGTATCAATGTCCTGACTAGTACTTGGCACACGAATATTGGTGGTTCCATAGCCATTTGGGAACAGGCTGCCTATCATGAAACTTAAGGGCTCAGTTTGTGCCAGTGAAATGTAAATCAGTTAATCCGCTGTTATGGTTTAGATTAAAATGTCGCCCAAAGTTTCATTTGTTTGGAGAGTGACTGGTGAGTTTAGTAGCTAAATGTGCTGTTAGGAGATGGTGCTGGGTTCAAGGCAACCACTGAGGCCTGGACTGGAAGGAGTGTTCTTGTTCCTGGCTCTTCCCCTCTCTGTATGATTCCAGGCTGCCATAGGTTGAACAGTTTTGCTCCTCCATGCCTTTCTACCATACCATTTCTTCCTTGGAGCCAGCTGACTATGGACTGAAACTGTGAGCCAAAAATAAATCTTTCCTCCTTTAAATTGTGGGCATTGGGTATTTTGTCACAGTGGGAAAGTGACTAAGACACCCCCTTGTAGAAACAAGAGAAAGAATAGATGATGGGAAATGGAACACCAGTGGTATTGGAGGCTCCTTTCTCTGATAAAAGGAGTGAAAATATCAGTAACAGTGGGCACCATGGCTTGAATGCTTACTAGCCAGGCCTTGTGATAAGTGTTCTTATGTTTCTGTGTATTATCTCATTTAATTGTTTTAACAACCACTTGGTCTAGATGCTATTATTACTATCATCTCAGGCAATCTTCTAAGTTATTTATGTGAATCAATTCACTAAAAAATAATGTGATGTATATATTAAATTACTCACATGATTACAAATGAGAAAATTACAGGTGAGAAAAAATGTAGTAACTTTCCCAAGTTGAGAGCTAAGAATATATCTCAGTGGTAGTGTTTGCCTGGTATCCATGAGGCCTTGGTCTGTACCCTTAACATTTTTAAATGTGCAAACAAAACCCACAAAAAAACCTTTGCAGACTGCACACTGTGTAAAGCCTGATTCAAAAACCCTAGTGGTCTATTGCAGACCCCATACTCTGGACCACAACAGAGGAGATCTCTCAAGGACCTTGTTCAAATCAAACAGGTGGGCAATGGAAGATCCAGAAATGAAACAGAGGTATTCAGTCTGTCAGTGGAGTGATTTTCCAACTTGCCTTGTGGTTGACAGCTTCCATGATGGGTCCCAACAACCTTTGACACATCCTTCTCTGGCTGGGGGCTGGGCCTCCAAACTTCTCTCTAATGAACCAAACATAGCAACAGTAAGGGGATCTCACTCCCAAGATTAGGTCAAAGAAGACCACGGCCTCTGTGTTGCTTGCACTCACTGAGCCTGGCTGTTCTTGCTGGTTTTAGTGAAGCAGAGAGACCTACATGGAAAGAACTGAAGGAGCCCTCCACCCAGCAGCCTCTGAGGAAGTAAGATGCTTCCAGTGAGCCATTCAGCAAGTATTTGAATCCTGCTGAAAATGCACAAATGAGCTTGCAGGTGGAGTCCTCCACATTCAGATTCGGAAATCCCTGTAGCTTCCACTGACATCTTGGTTACATCTCTGTGGAAAACCCTGTTCCAGAGGCCCCAGTAATCGGTGCCTAGATTTCTGACCTACAGAAATTAAGAAATAATCAGCCATGATGCTTTAAACTGCTAGATTTTGAGATGATTTATTATAGTGTTAAATAATAATCTATGTTTCCTTGGCTCTGAGAAATAACTAACATTTAAGTAAGGATTTTACTAAACATCTAAAGAATCTGCTGATTATTAAATTGTCACTTTGAAATTTAAAAAATGCATCTTGTATTTACTTTCAAGTAGTTACATATTGTAAGTCAAGCATATAGTAAATAAAGATCTTCAACCCTCATGACTTTGTGAAGGCATGTTCAGTTAAGCATACTTACATTTATGAAATCATCCATACTTGAGAGTGGTATCTTAACCTCCCTTTCCAGGTATTTCCCTAAACAGTCATTTAAGCTCTCCCTAGATGCCTCTTGCCTGGGCTCTGGGGCTCACTGCATTGTCTAAATTTTGTGAACATTTCCTTGTGGTACCCACACTGTTTTGGCTCTGTATTTTGAATTGTTCGCTTTGATCAGAGCCTGTGTCTCATTAAGAAAATGATCCATCTCTGCTTTTCTGAGTGCATGTTGCACTTCAGATACAGAATCTGCAGGTTACTTTTTATAATATCTGCTGCATAAATGCTTGCTGCTTCAGATCACTCATTATTAGAGGCTGGCTTCCTTTTATTGCTCTTATGACCCATTAAGATTTGGGCTATTTTGACTCTGAATCTTCTGTGCTTCATTTATGATGAAGCAACAGGGGCGGGTCTATGTTCATGATTAGTGTGCACAGCGAAACCAGATCCCCTCCCACCCAGCATCTCCAAAAGGGGGCACAATGTCATATCATTAAGTGGCCCCCAACATCACACACACACACACTCCACCCAATTCCATCTGATGAAGGCATTACTGATTAAATGCTTAATACTCGTTGTAAACACAAGCGAGTCAGTCAAACTGAATATATTATGCTAGATCTATTAGCAGTTCACACCTTTCGTATGTGCAGAAATACACCTGTGTTAAAGAAGGCAAGTTACTCTCCAGAGCTTCGTTTGCTCAGCTTCCTTGATGTTTTAAGGCCATTCAGACTGTGCACTTGGGATTTCTCGACAAAGTCAGTACTGAATAAGCCTCTTACAAGTTTTATTATTTGAGAAAACCAATGCATATTCAATACTATGTTGCTTCATTCCATGTGTCAAGTTGTCTGCTCTTACAGATGTCCAGATAGCTGGAAGACATTCTTTGACAGGGCTAATAGATGCTGAGATAGCTGGCAAAATTTTATATCTTGGTGTGTCAGTGAAGGTATGTCTGGAAGAGGTTAGTATTTTAATTGGTGAACTGAAAAAGCAGATGGTACCCCCCCATGTATGTGGGTACCAGTCAATGGCTTTGAGAGATAGAATAGAATAAAATTCTAGGGGAAGGCAAACATAACGTTTTTCCTCAGCTAATACATCTATTTTCTGGTTCTGAACCTTAGCACTCTTGGTGTTTGATGACCCGGACTCAGATGAGAATTTAGACAACACCCCTTCTCCCAGCACCGTAATTTTTACCCTTCTGGGCCCAGACTGAGTTTCACTTCTGTGCTCCCTGGTTTTCTAGCTTCCAGAAGGCAAACCATTGGATTTTTGGTCTTCAAAACCATGCGAGATAATTCACGCAATAAATCTCCTCTTACACATACATGGGTACCTACATACCAATATCCTATTGGTCCTATTTCTTTGTAGATCCTGGACTAATTCACACACATATGTATTTAATTTGCCTGGTGCAATCTAGAGATAAATTTTCAGCCCCTTTAAATTTTATAATAAAAAGGATTTAAAAATTGATGTTTAGTCCTTAGATAAACATTTCCAACATAATCGCCGAGCTCCTCAGATTCCATTCCATTTATTTTTTCTGTATGACTTTTATGGAAGTTCTGTTTAAGTTCAGGCACCAAGCCGCTGAAAAGCACGGAGCATGTAGGCATTAACAATTTCTTCATGACACTCATGTCAGATAACTGTTTGTGTGTTTTAACTTTTAAATTTCCATTCTTCCCTTTAACCCTTTCTCTGGAAAACTTGATCTATGAGGGGATTGCTTAAAGGTAGGGCATTTTTCTGTCTTGAACTTCTGAAAGTGTACCCTCAAAACCACCCACTGATCAAAACAACTAAAACGACAAAAAAAAAAACAGTTCTGCATTGTTGTTGAATAACTAGAGCCTTACATTTTTCTATTCCAATGCTGTGGTAAAGCTCTGACCTGAGTATTATGCAACACAAATGGCTTTGATTAGTATGGATTAATAAAGAAAACAATAGCATAGTTTCTACATGCCAAGCAACCTGTGATGAATAATTTTTTGCAGTGATGTGAGCTCCTTCAGTTATTTCACATTTTGGGGAGAGGCCTGAGGGAAAAAGCAGAATGAAGGATGATCTGAATAGTTGGCTTGGTGATAGGTGTAGACATTACAGAGACAGGAAATCCAAATGTCAGTTTTCAGTGAAAAATTGTGAAATTTTCTTTAGCTACGTTGAGCTGTAGATACCTGACAGAGGCCCAGGTGGAAATGTGTAGCCAGTAGTTGGATAGAAATGTCTGGCACTCAGGCAAGTGGTCAGGACCTGGAGTTTGTGAGAAACAAAGGGATTTAAAGTAATGAGAGAACGTGAACATTTATAGATTGATTTGTTGCTATTTTTAGAAAAAGACACTTAACGGTACAAAAGCTGTGTGAGAGAAAAACGCATGCGGAATCAGTATTGTTTCAAGAGTTTCATGTCCATGAGCTTAACAGCATGTGACTTAATCCTTTGAAAATATTTATTTAGTTCTTACATAGAGACTCATTTTACTACCATGGGATTATTTAGGCACTGGGGAGTAAGCTGGCTGCTTCCAGGTGTAGGTAATTAACTTGTACTTTGAATGGCTATTCATCCCAGTATTCACTCTTCTGTACCTCTCCTGACACAGTATGAATTAGAATCTGGGATTATTCTATTTCTATGTACTTTTGTAAAAATAAAAAAGAGAAGTGTAGTAGATCATTTGGAGATATTTGCTTTGTTGGCAACTATATATATATATATATATATATATATATATATACATACATATATATATATATCTCCTATATATATAATATATATGTATTTTTTTAATCTCAATTTGGTAAATATGGAACTGAGGCCTCTTAAGAAGCTTTCAAAAATTCACTCATTTACCAAATCTGGTTCAAGATTTGAACTTGATCACACTAACCTTAGAACCCATGTACATCTTTAATGAGTAACACTGCTTCCTTCAAAAGGGATCCTTACTCCATTTTTAAAATATCATCATGATTCATCCAGAAATTTTGATATGAGATTATCTTTTTAATAGGGAGAAAATAAAAGACTGTTTGGTAATATTTCAGTTCAATATGGTTAAACTTTTGACCTGCGACAACATTTTCTCCCAGTCCTCCCTACGTAAACTATTTTAAATTTATCTTTTTACCCCATAGTATATAGAATGGCCTCAATTGGCAGTCCATATTAAATAATTTTTGACAACATAAATAAGATGTTTGCTGTATCTTTCATATTTTGCTGATGAAATGAATGTCTTCCAGGCATCTACATTAATTCTAGGGTCTCTTCCCTCTGTGACTAATTAGTCAGGATTACAGAACATTTAAGAAAATGAAGTACCATTGGTAAACATCAATGCTACCACATAAACCTCTCAAATGACTTAAAAATGGGTCTCATGAATTTGATCATGCAAGATATTCATTAAAGTACTATGAATACTACTTGCCCCATAAATGATAAAGAAGGAACTTTCTTGAATGTGTAATGTAGCATATTAATTATTAAACATAGTCATTAACTCATTATTAATATAGTTATTAAAAGTTAATATCTGATATCTATTAAAATGTTAAATATTTAATTCCAAGGCACAATAATAAGCAGTCCTATCAGGTATTTTTGCTGCAAAATAATAAATAAATATCTTCAAATTGAGTGTAGAACATGTCAGCCTACTGAAGTAATGTATCTTAGTATACATTAGTAAGTATTGCATATTTCATTTATTTTAAATCCTAAATTTTTCAAAATTTTTTATTTTTTCTAATGCTGAAGAGCAAAGCTCCTTTTCTCTTAAAGATAGTACAGTAAAGCCAAGCATGGTGACACAGGTCTGTAATCTCAGCACTTGGGAAGCACAGGAAAGAGGACTGCAGAGAGCCCAAGGCCTGCTGAGCTAAGTTCAAGGCCAGGCTGAACTACATATAACATCCTGGCTCAAGAAAACAAAACAAAACAGAAACATAGTACAGGGATACCTTGGTTCACAAACGCTTCTGTTTGCAAGCAATTCAGTTTGCAAATAGAAGCGTTCAACAGAAGTTTTCTTCACTGCAGAAACCCCACATCAGGTGACGAATGTGACCACAACCATCTTCCCCATGGAATAGGAACGAAGCCATCATCCCCAGAATCGTGGAGTGAATTAAATTTGCAAACTGAGATACCACGAACACTGTTTAACACTCTTTGTAATCAAATAAATACCTGAAGTATTATTCTATGATTTATTTTATTGCCTTTGTCTATTGTTATTTTGTTTTGTCTACAAGTTTCTCACTTGATTCAATGTGTGAGAAATATTTATTATATTTTCTATGTTTCTGTGGCATTTTAAGAATGCTGCATGCCTGCTGGGGAAATATAATGTCAGAGGACACAGGTATATGGTTAAATAACTCAACAATTGAAAGATACCATTTATCCTCTTTCAGTTTTCTTTTAGGCCTTATAATTAAATCAAGAAACTTAGTATGTCTTTGAAAGTTTTTTAAAAGTTGTTAAACTCCTTGAAAACATCAACAAAAGAAAGCCTTGGGCTCCTGTCTGTGGTACCAGTATTAAACTATTGCTATGAAATATTGCTTTGTGTATCTTCAACTTATTTTTATATTTATTTTATATATTTTGAAAAGCATACACATTTTTCATTTATGCTAATGATACAATTTTTTAAAAAGGAAATTTATACTTTAAAATGACAATAATGACAATATTTAGACTTTAAATATTGTAATAATGATGGTTGGGGTTGTAGCTTATTGGTATATAAATTAGCATCCTTGAACTCCTTGAGTTCAATCCCTGGTGTTGTGAAAAAAATAAAGTAGAATACATTAATGTAAAAAGTTAACTGAAGAAGCACAGAGAACCAGGAGGGAGTGTAGTGGTGAAATAGCCTAGATCTCCATCTGGCCCACAGAATTTCCCAGGAAAATTCCCAGGTCTTATCTCACCTTGTTGAGCCTCATGATCCTGATCTGTAAAATGGGGACAATGACAGTAGCTACCGCAAAATTTGGTTATGAGAGTTAAGCTGTTGTTTTTAAAGTTCAATATTAAAGTGCTAAAAAAGATGACAAATTATCGATGTTACTGAGATAGGTCAAATTTGTTTAATCCACCTGCATTTTAGTCTCTACATTAATTGTGGTTAGAAGTGTGGAACATGGGAGAGTTTCAGAATCACCCGGAATGGGAAGAAAGAATAAGGAGGCCCAGTTCATTGAAGTAAAGACAGGCCTTGTCATTTTTAGCAATTTCCTTAAGTGATTTTGATGTTCAGCAAAGGTTGGGAGCTACAGGCCTCCATCAGAGGACTACTGTGGCCAGTAGGACTCCTCCTGTGTTCTGGCTTGTTAGACTATTTCCCCACACTGTGTTCCATTTTGATGTCTGGTATGAACCTGAGTATATAGGAGAAGGCCAATAAATAGTTGTTGAATGAATGAACAAAAACGTATTAGCAAATACAGCGAATACAGGGAACTCAAATTAACTAATACAGAAAGCTATCAAATTAAAGCCCCCTAGAAGCTTGCCAGATCTGAACTGTGTCTTTGGTCAGGTTTTAAAAGCAGCCACTCAGAGAAAAGTCAGTTTTGAACATGTCTGTGAATTAAACTGAGTGATGTTAGTCAGGTACCTTATTATATAGACACAGATTATGAGTTTCTTTTTTAGGCCAATAATAACCACTTTGAAAATACAATGAAAAATGTCCTATTTTATTCTTAATGACAGTAGAAATAAACATATTAAAATTAAAAATCTATTTCCCAAATCAGTTTTTACTTTAAAGTAATTTCAAAGAAATTAGGAAGACTTTTACCATTAGGTAATGAAATACCTTATAAAACTATTACAGTTCAAGTAGAGCAGCATAGAAATAGGATTATCAAAATGAATAATGAGAAAATATGTTTATGAGAAAGAATAGATACATACCAAAGCAAAGTTATTTATATGGAAGTATTTAAAATAGGATGAATATGATATTCAAGTGTAAAATTTCATGGGAAATGACTTTTTAAGTAAATGACTTTGGCATTGTAATCTTTTAAAAATACTTAAGAAGAAAAATGTTAATGAGAAATATTTGTGTCATACACCAGGGTGTGTTCTGACCAAATTAAAATTACATGTACAACAAAATAAAATCAGAGAACTGAAGGAAAATGTTCATATTTATGTAATATTAAATAACAAGACATTTCTAAACATAAAACTAAATCAACTCACATAGAAAATGATAAATATAGGCCTAAAAGACTAAACTAATAATATATACAAAATTAGAAAAAACATAAATACAAGAAAAGTTTTTTTATTTTCATTTTCAACTATGAAACTGAAAACTATTAAAATTTAAAAATATTAGCAAAAAATGGGAATGAGACATTATCAGAGTATAACTCTTTATTGTATTTGGTGAAGTGTTTTAAAAAACATAATTGGTGAAATGTTTTCAAAAGTCTTAAAAATACACAAACAATTTTACCAAGAATTCTTTTTTTGCAGAGATTTTTTTTGCATAACGAAGTTTGGTTCTCTGAGGAAAAAAAAAGAACCAGCTGAGAGGATTTAGAAAAGGAAATTGATGAAGAATATTAAAGTATATTTTTAAATGAAATTTATCATAAATATATGTGATGCCTTTTTCAGAATATATATAGTCAAAGAAAAATGCATTTGATATATTTCTAATTGAAAATGTTTTGTCAAAAGGAAGATGATATAGTGGTTAAAGAATGTACATTAACATCTAATCAGTGGTTAAATTTATTTTTGCAGTTGCTAACAAACAGTAAGTTACATTCATATGCAGCCCATTAGAAGATTTTATGGCTCACATGAGGAAACAATTCCAAAGACTGTAGCTTTTATAATTCATTGAAATCAATGTTAATTCTTCCACAAGAGACATAGGCTGGTAAAACTAAACCCAGGTTTGGTAGTCTTCTTTAATTGAATGTAAGAGAACAGATGAGACTAATCTTTTGATCAGGAACCTAAAGCTTCTAAGGACACTGGGAAATAGGATGAGCTTATCTCCACTGTAATACGAGAAGAGACGGTTTATTTGTTTGGTCAGGATACAACTGCAGATTTGATGGCGTGATAGTTTTAGCATAAGAACTAGCAATGAATCCCAGTTTAATCTTCAATAAGTAACGTGATCTCTCTAAACCATTCTTTAATAACAAAATAGGAAAAATACTTATGTTCCTGTAGGAGTGTAGAAAGGATTCAGTAAGATTGTGTGTGTGCTTGTGTGTGTATTTAAGTGTTTAAAAACACAGTTATATGCCAAAAGTAGAATGTTATCTGTGGAAGGTACCTTAAAGCCATTTAATACTGTATCCCAACCAAAAAGTTACAATTAATTTGAAGGTATATATACTCAGATTGGGGCCTGAGGTTAGGCTCCTACATAAAAATTATCAGCAAATTCAATTCTGAAGGAATCTGACCTATTGCTGTAAACACTGTACCACTGGACAATTAAAGTACTGAATAAAGATAATTCAAGGAGTCATGTTTCTTCTCAAAGAAGCATACAATATAAAAGGAATAATAAAACCTAGTGATTTAAATCCCTATAAAATTAATGCATTGTATATGAAGAATTAGCATAAAACATACTGACATTTATAGAATTGTTTCCAAAATACAGTCAAGGAATTCCTTGTTAGAGAAAACAGTGGTTTGGAATTGTTTCCTCATGTGGACCATAAAAAATCGTATACTTTGGTACTTTTATTTAGTTGCTTTAAACCACAACTGAGTTCAGGTAGATTGCAGTTTGCTCCTAAAATATTTTTAATTCTCTATTCCTGCAGTAGACTAAGCTACTGAATTTTAAGGCTTCTGAGGAAATTTCAGTGATAAAACTTGTTTGCCATCAAAGAAAATTGGTAGTAAAGATATATATTATGAAGAATAACTAACTATCTTGTTCAATCTGTGAATTTGAAATGTGGACTTAAATCTTTTTAAGGGTGTACAAATTGGCAAATACTTTTCACCAAATCAATGCGATTGTTGTTAGGTTGTGTTTGTTTCATCAGCCCTTTATCATGGGATCAACTTGTTCTACTTAAAAACATAACTGTCATTTTCCATTTTCAAGACAAACTCAACATAATTATCTCTTCATTTGAAATAGAAAGATTCATAAGGTTTTTTTCAGTTTGTTAAAGAACAAACTGGAATTATTATTTTTTAATTATGGTCAAATACATTTAATGCAAATTTGTTATTTTAATGATTTTAACATAACTCGATGGTATGAAATTTATAACTCTGAACAACCAATAGGGCTACCTGGTTCCAGAATTTTTGTTCTACAGAACTTTATTATTATTCCAAAAGATAACTCAGTGTCCATTAAGTAGTCACTTTTGCTCAGCTCATGGCAACTACTCTTTTTTCTCTTTATGGAGTACGCAATAGTTAATAAGAATTATTATACTTAATCTCACTCTTTTGATAGTTGTTTTTCCCTCTGAATCTATTGTCTCTTTTCTCCACTCTGCTCTGTATCTCAGGACACCTGTGTCCTTGAACTGTAGATGGGACAGCCTGCAGTCTGGCTTCTAGTTGGCTGTGTTAGCAGGAAGCGCGGTGGGAACGCGAGGTGACAGAAGCGTTCATTTCCCAAGCTTCCTCTGTCTGGTGTGAGCCAGCCTGACCATGGTTCTGTCCTCTACCCAAGGCCAAAGCTTCAGTAAGTTTCACTGATTCAATACAGATACAGCCCTGCCAGACCCCCGCAACCCCTTTTGGGTCAGAATATGCTTCCTTGTGTTACTTTCACCATTTCTTCTAGGGTCTTTTAACCAACTCACACTTCCACAAATACTGGCTTCATTAAGCTCTTTTCAGTTGCTGGGTTCGAGTGGGCTGTCGAATGCTGGCTGAAAATCATCATCAGCATTTTCTTTTTTAATTATTATGTTTCAATGTTGAGGAACCTTATTAAAATGCAAGATCATCCCCGAAGATGTTGAGGGTGAAAGGAAGGTAAATATGAGAGTTTTAGAGTAAACTTACTGAAAAATTAAGTCTGAATAGAGTTGTTTCTAGTCTGAGACACTGGCTTCCTGTTTGTAAAGGATTGTTCACCTATCTTTCTTTGATTTCATATATTCAGAATCAAATGGGACACTGACTCCTAGGAACCTGAACAGTTTCCAGCATATAGTGAACCTACCATAAATATGAGTCAAACAAACAAAAAATATATATGTAGTTGGAAGTATCAAAACTATAAGAAAAGTATATGCCTATTAACTCAAAATTGAAACAGTGCTTTAAAGAGGAAATGCACAGAAAATACACTTTAAAAGAAATGCAACATATTGCAGATACATTTTGCCTTGACTTGTTCTTGGCTTGTATGGAAAAATATCTTAAATTGGTGGAGACATTATTAATGCTGATTACTCAGAACTCCTCATTCAGTTGGAAGAGTCTGCTCTTAAGCAATTTTGTCTTTGAGAGGAGGTCAAGACTTGGATTGTATTTGTAGTTATTGAAATACCAGGCAGAAATGTGCAGGAGATGATGTGTGTTATTCTTTACATTTTGACTGAATTCTAACTTGAGTAAATTTGAACTGCTTGGTAGATTTTTGCATTCAATTCAGAGATTCTAAGGACACTACCAGCTTTAAGAGAATATAGTCAGCTTTGTCATTAAACAGTGCAGCATCTTTCATTTTAACTTTGTTATTAATTTGGAAATGTCCCTGCATTCCTTTGTAATTTTGTTTTGATCTTTTGAATTTTGGGAAAATAGAATTTCCTAATTTGGGAAAAAAAAAAAAAGAATGCCAAACACTTTACGTATTAGCCAACGAAGAGAAACATCTTGTAAGAGAATTTTGTGTAAGGCATAGCACCCTATAATCACCCCATAAAATAAGAAATATTTACAAATGCCAGGTTTTCAGTGATTCAGTGAGTATAGCAATGACTTAAGTATGTTATGGGGCGCAGCCTCTATGGCGACGCACACTGTGGGATCTTAACAAGCTTTGTCACTCAATTCTGATATGAACATGAGCTTTATGGAATTACTGAGCAGGAGAAGCATCAAAGCTGCGGCCGCTTTCTGCTGAGGTTGGTTGTAAACCATCCTGCGTCTCAGTTTGTGCTCAAGAATCAGAACGCAGCTCTATTGCTTCTAGATCCTTCCATGAGTTTACTCACCAGTCTGTTTTATGAATCCTCATATCATAACTCTGTGTACATCACAGCTCCAGACTCTATGTGGAAAAATAAAGTGAAAAGAAGAGTTTGTCTTAATCTAAGGAGAAATTTACAAGTTTTCTCAGAAAAAGGACCTCAGAGAATGCTCCTACTAACAAGTTTCCAAACATAAACTTTATCCTATAAAAACCAACATACTGAAAAGATTAGGTGAAAGCCACCTTAATGATGATGTCATTAATCAGTTCATACAAGGGAAGTATCTCAGTAGGTAAAGCCGGGCTACATTAATGACTCTGAGTTGAAATAAAATCAATCGTTAGGACATAAAATTGTTTTAACACGTAAAGAATGTGGGCCTCTTGCTTTTAAAATTTGTTTAGTGCCATCAAAGATAAAGGTTTATAACACCTAAGGGCTTACCTTTACTAAGATATACGTTTCCTGAGAAATATGCTACCTATGGGTTATTTAAAGGGTTTTTTTTAATGTTAAAGTGTTTGAATTAGTTATCCTACTTTGCTTCTCTATGCGTGACAAACACCCCAAAGGCATAAAAATACAATGAATCTAAAGAACAGATAGTTCCTCTATGAAAAACTGATTTAAATTTATACTGAGGCAAATGCTTCCTTTTAGTGGTGAATTAAAGACATTTTATGTAGATACAGATAATAACCCTTCATTAAGTCACCAATAGAATTAGAGAACTAAGTATATAAATCCTAAGAGTGAACAAAACATAAACCCTGGTCCCCAGATACATGAAGAACAAAGAGTTTGTAGCCACCTCAAACAAACATGGACCACATTATTTTAATTTTTGGGTATAGTATATGTGTTTTTCTAAACTGGAACAAGTCCACCAATAAAAAAATGTAACATTTTCCCTTATTTCCTAGCAGTCTCCTAGAAATATAAACAAAAAAGTACAATGCATTTTTAAGTGCTTGAGATGATAAAGTTAATTGATAGCATTTGGGGCTGGTCAATCTATTATGACTTTTATCTCTTTTAAATGTCATAATTTACACTTCCATGGTGGAATTCCTAGGAAAGCTTCACTGTAAAGTATCACCAAGTTGTTTCCTGTTGTGAGATTTCCTGGAATAAAGGAGATGATGGAAGAATATCTCTACCTGACAACATAGGACTACAGAAGAAGGGAGGAGGGGAAAGAGGGGATATTCGAAGATAAGGATGTGCCAGATTGACTGAGGAAGTGGAGCAAAGGAGGTAAGAGGAAGTGAGGATGTAGATGAGCATTTGTGTTTAAAATATCTTCATGTGATTCATATTAATTTTCATTAAGAGAAACAAAACTACTGTGTTCTGTTGGAAGCCGACATTGTCATGTGATTTTTATATGTGAACAAATTTTAACTTCTAAATAGAATGCACATTGATTACAATCAGAATCTGTCTTTGGATCAGGAAGCAAAAGGGATAAAACCACAGGAGCTATTTTTACCTTTTCTCTTTGTTTGATTGTAACAGCAATTCTAAGGAAGAGGGAGATAACAATGAAAAGGCCTCTTCTCTTCTAATTGGAGACATAGAAATTATTGTCAGTATAGTTTTCTGTAATTGTGTTGGCCTAGTTTAGAAGTACATGAGGCCCTAAGCAAAATTTTATTCTTGTACTTTCTTCCCAAGGAACAAATTCATTCAACAATACCCCATTCCCCAGCACCCTGAAGGGTTTCCATTCCTCCAAGTCAGCTTGGGCAGTGTTTCATCCTGACCTAAAGTTTCCCATGATCTTTCCAGAAGAGATTTTTTATGTACACAATTACGTTAGGTTTATTTTGCTTCATCTTTCTTGTACTCAAATGCCATTATTCTCCACACCAAATTAGAAAGGATTATTTTTTAAAGTGATGTTTGGAGATAAACTTCCATTCGATAAACTTTCACTTGTCCCTTTCTTTATGTAAGATTGCCTTTGAATGTAAGATTCTCAGAGAAATCTTGAGATGAAAATCCTGACTTTAGGAACTCATGGTCCAGAGAAAGAGGCCGAAATACACAAACTAAATTTATGAGTGCTAGTGTGGGAAGGAAAGATTGATTCTCACCTGAGATCATCAGAATAATGGGAATGCAGGTTTTAAATATTATTCTGGATTTGGTCATTAGTTCAAGTTGACATGAATGAAGAAGACCCTGAGTCTCATGGTGAATTTGGTGATGATTAAGCCTGTGTTTGCCACTCATTTTTAGAATGGTCAGGGCTCACCTTCACCATTCGTATTTGTTGCATGATTTAAAAAACAATGGCTAATTCAGTGTCTTACCTGACAGTTCATTATTTACTTTCTGAAAACTGTGATGAATCTTTCAAAATGAAGAAAGTGAATGAAAACTTGGGAATATAGTCACAGAATGACTTTTGAGATAAGATACCATGATTACATTGTATTTTTCAAATGCAGAGTTTAACCTTTATATGGCTCACAGTGAATAGAAATGGATCACATTTTAGAAATCTAAAAATCTTATTCAAATGTTGACCTCAGTCCCCATCTGCTATTTGACTCTCTCTGGCAAAGGTGAGGTTGATGAAGTGGAATTCCGAGGTGCCCCTGGGCTACCGTATCTCCTCGTTTTCAGAGGAGCAAAAGTTCAGGTAAATAACCCTGGAACCCGCCTGTGATGGGGTCCCTTTTCCCATTTGTTTCAGCTGGGGAATTCTGAAGCTCATGAGCCATGATGATGAATGAAAGGAAATGATTGAACTGAAAACGCCCTCTTTTCATTTATTTCCAGTAAAATTCTTCCCCACTTAGTAGAATCACCTTGCTTGCTTTCATGACTCAAAATGATTACTTATTTGACAACTGTCTACTGCACAGTGATTGGCTTGTGAATGGGTAAATAAAACAACTGTAGCAACTCAGTCATGGGACACTGAAGTCTTGATGCTCAAATGTGGAGTTATAGCCACGTCACCTTGGAGCCCATCAAAGACGCAGTGTCTCAGATCCCACCCAGCCCAGAGCTCTCGAATCAGTCTGCCTTTTCACCTGTGATTTGCATTTTTCCAGGTGATTTGTATGTACATTAAGTGGTGAGAGGCACTAAGCTAGAGTGTGACTTAAAGGGGAAATAATCAAGAAAAATACCACCTCCTGCAGAAATTTAGGGCTGGGTGTTGAAGAAAAACGGTGGTACTCCAAATGATTAAGGATCCAGAGAAGTTTTTGCATCTGCATTGCTTTGCTGTAGTATTTAAACAGGTTGATTTGATCAGCGACCGCTTCTATAAGGAAAAGAAGCACCATTTCTCTTTCTTCCATTGAGTTCTTTACGGTTTCACAGCACTGCTTTTGATAGGCCTAGGGCCTGCACTTTGTCTCCAAGACAGAGACAAAGAAGACTAATAGCTTGCTGCTAACACAAACAAGAGACTGAGATTCGATAATTCACATGCCACCTGCCAATTCATCCTTCTTTTAAACCCAAACCTGAAGACTCCCCAGAGCCTGGCTCTCTCCCACCTGGCCCATTCTGGATGTTCAGAGAAGTGTGCGGAGATGAAAGTTGCTAATAGGAGCACTCAGGACAGTGCTATCACTGGCCAACAACTGCTGGCAGCTTCCCTCTCTGCTAACCATTAAGGGTTCTTCTCATCCATCAATGCTTGCTTTTGCACTTTGGCTCCCAGACCCACTCCACGCCAGTGTAGTTAGTATCTCCAGATCTCGCTGTTCTGCCATGCTTGGAGCAGTGGAGCTGACTTGTGAGCTCATTCGGTTTTCTTTGAGAGAAATCAAAGTTATGTGCAGATGTGAGGAAGAGAAAAAGAAACTTGACCATGCTCTGTGCTCCTTCTCAAGCCTTCAGAAAGAAAATGAGATGCTGGGTGTATCCACTGGAAGACACTCAGGGGAAGTCAGCCCCTGAGGCAGATGTGAGGATAACATTTATTAAAGGCAGGGTCTGTGCATATGAGTTGGTCTTTTATCTTCCGTTGCACTCATCTTACCAGTGCGTACAGCCATGTGTCTGTGTGTGTGACTGGATGGGATGTTAGTGAGAGGCTCAGGTTTCGACAGTTGCCATGATCACTCATGCAGCCCTAGCCCAATAGGACTCAGATAAACTCTCTCTTCTCCCTTTTATTAGAAACATCACCGTGAATCAAAATAAGAGTATATGCCAGCGTTGACCTGTGCAGAAGTAGTGTGTAAATTAGTCCCCTTTTCACTTTTCCAGCAAAAAGTGTGAAATTAAAGAGACCAGGATTCTATAGCATTGCTCCCTATGAGATCTTTGGGTCTTAGGCTTCATTTCTCTGAACTTTTCTATTATTTTTAAAACAAGCCTTCCTTTCCTAGGAACAGTGATCTGGGAGGTGTGAAGTGTTAATACAAGGAGAGAATGCTAAGGTTCAAGGTAAACAAGGCTTTTCATATTCAATTACACTCAAGGGAACACTGGTTTCAACTCAGATAAGTGGGTTTCCTTCTCTTGACACATCTCAGCCTCTGTTACGTGTTATTGCAGAAAATGAATAAGAGGACACGGAGCACACTCGGTCTCCCCGAATCCTTGACTGAGCCTCATCTTTACTGCAGTAGATCTATTTACATACCCTAGAACTTTCCAGGAAATGCTGTGGCACGTGATTACGAAGACGAGCGGAGTGATGTTTGTGATCCTGTGATCTTAGAGGCAGCCCACATGGCTCCTCCATTTCTGTCTTGATAGAACCATTTGCAGGCTGGAGTAGTAAGGAAGTTGTTTATATTTTGGGCCGTTGCACAGCTGGTCTCCAGTACCTCCCAGAATACATCTAGGGAGAGGCAATTAGCTCTCAGTTAAAAGCCAACTTTGAATGCAGACTAGGTTAAGTAACACACTGACCTAATGGAGAAAAGCTGCTTTTTCATTATGATTCACTGGGAACTAAGATTTGTATAAATTTTACACTAGTGGTTTAAAATGAAATTATTTGCTTGAAAGGGAACAAAATGCTTCTCCATCTATTATCTGACAGTTAAAAATATTTCCAGGGGCAGTTTCTAAAGGCTCAGTCTGTAGCCTTTTTACCTAAATAAATGATACAGTTGTTACAGCCATTAAGCAGGACCATTTTATTAGAAAAATATTAAAACTAGAAAATTGGTACTTATGGTGTTTGTACAGAAGCTTTGTAATTGAATATTACTATGAAAAAAATGTCAGTGCACTATAAATGTGCTCTACTAAATGGAATCATAACAGAACAGTATTTCAAATTTTGAAGCATTCTAGGATCAAAAGAATTCTTGTTAAAAGGATAGCCAGCAAAGTTTCTAATTTCTTTGGCCTCCAAGAGTTAGACTAGAATTAAAAAGAAATAAAAATTTTCAATTCTGTTTTAATGGAAGTGATGTCAAAGTCCCTGAATTATTATTTTTAGAAGGTTTTCTCAACCTGCAATCTTAGTGACATGTTTTCTTTCTCACATTTTCAAAACTATCAGTAAATTTCTGTATGTTTCAAATGACACATCCCATTCATGTCTACTTTGGTGGAAAAACTGTTAAATTATTTAACCTCAAAATGAGAACTATCTCAGCCTTTAGAAGGGTGGTTCCTGGAATCAGTCTAATTTTGAGTACTTGTTCCTGGCTAGAGCTTATTATTACTAGAAGAATATGTGCTGACAGGCAGAGACAAAAAGGTCATGAAGAAGGTCACTTTTAAGCAGAAATGTGATTTATCTGCTATAAAGCACTCTATTATTATTAGACAGAAATGGAAGTTCAGGGAAAGAATAAGGGACCTGAAAATTCCCTTATTTCTGAAAGTTAAGACTGATTTTAGGGGGGAAATTATGCCATGAATTTTCATTTCACCAAGAAACAGAATGCACACTACACAGTGCAGACAAAATTAGAGACGGATATAAGCTAGAGTAATTTTATTATGTTTTAGGTTAAACTAGCTAAAATATTTGGTTTTACATAGTTAGATATTTACATACATAAAAGTCAATTTTTTCCTTAAATTACAAATGATTAGTTTAATGTAAAATCTATTAAACACAGTGCGCATTGTAGCTAACAGCCACTGCCTTTTGGATAGTCAGCACTTTAGTGTTTTTGTGTTGATTTATTTTTCTGTATGAGTGAAAAGAGAAAAAAGAGAGGAATCTTACCTCCAGTTTAATGCCCATGTTAAAATAAGGTAGATTTTCAAGAGTCATAAGCAGCTTTTGACTTATGTATCAAACACTGAAAAACAAGAGAAGGGGTTAATAAATTAAGATGACACACATCAGAAACCAGAAAAAGGGCTCTGTCCCTTCTCTGGAGTTAGAGATGTCGGTCAGGTTGGACAGGCAGAGGGTTTTCTTGCCCAGAGCGGTACCCTGAGTTCTTCAGTTCATCCGTCTGCAGCCTGTTGAGTATGTTTCACATTGGTGATGAATTACACTCCGTTTGCTCGGTCTAATCCTTTTCATTTATTTATACTTTATGGGGGAAACATAAAAGACTTCTTACAAAAATCCAACTGTTTTTGATAAACCTTGTCATGTGCAAATAATGGGTCCTCGACAGAGCCAAGGTTTTCTGGAAATTCATACCTTCTAATAATAATTAAAAAGGGGGTCAGGAGAGATCAGAAACAAATAAGAAATATATTGAATTGGATTCAAAGCATGTTTGTGGCTTTGAATCAGCAGCAATAAAGTATTTTCCGTCAAAAAATGTTTAAACATGGCAGTGTAACTAAAACCCATATTCAGCT